>QGML01000010.1:0-48472 GCA_007825375.1 Lachnellula willkommii | reverse complement strand
AGAAGGTTCATAGGAAGGCGAGGGAGCCGGCGTTGGTGCCGGGGAGTGTGGTTTGATGGGGCGTTTAAATGTTGGTTGGTTTATTGGCGTTAACTAATGGATATATTTGTACCTGGAGTACAGTATAGAAATACGATACAGACCCGAACCAAATGCTTGCGTGATGTTCAAGTATCTATGGAGGAGAGGCTTGACTTGGATTTGGCAAAACCTACAGAAGAAACTAATAGAAACCTGCGTCAAAATAAGATGCAAATTGCAATGCAGCGAAGCAGAATAGCACAACAACTAGGTAGCTGAGAAATCTTATCCTCGATTACTAAACACAGTGAGTATAAAAGTGGAGCGCCCGCTCCCCTTAATCGCATCGCTGACAAACACAAAATTACGGAGTAAGCGTCTTGCCCTCTCTCATCCTAGTATCCCCAGATCTCACTGCTGCTTATATATTCATCCCTATTCCTACTCAGCGCCGAAAAGAAAAAAACCAAGTCCCGAAATCAAGTTTCTATTAGTTTATATATACATATACATATTCGGGTTTTTTTTAATAAAAATGCCCAATACTTCAAAAACATCCACAGACAAGAATCCGAGACCGAGAGAGACTTCATAAGCAGGGTAAAGACGCAGCTATGGATGCAAGCTTCACTCTTCCCACTTTTTATTTCTAGCTATAAATTAAACGGAAAGCAAGCAAGATTTAAAATTCAAAAATTCAAAATTAAGAATCAAAAGCTAGAATCCTCTCCAACTAACACATATTCACATAAATAGCCACAGAGAGCCCGTGTCCGCTGTGCCCAAAAGGCCTATAGGATGCGCAACGAAGCACACGTGAGTGCGGTGGAAGTGAAGATTCGGGATCTGGAAAAGGTGGTGGTCCTGTGGAGGAGATGACGGGGGAGTTTGTGGGGTTTAGTGGTGCGTTGGTAGGGGTGTGAATGTGGATGGCACCGTTGTTGAGGGACGCGCTAGAGAGGTTTTTGGTGTTGGGGAGGAAGGCTACGAGGGGCTTATGGGAGGGGAAGCTGGAGAGCGATGGAGATGGAGATGGAGATGGTGATGGTGGAAATGGAAGTGGAAGTGGAGCATCTACTATCAAAGAATCGGAAAACCAGACAGAGAAGGATGGAGTATCAGAGGAGTGGCAGCTGGGCACCGATATCCAGGACATGGCTGACAGAAAAGGAAATTCCCCCTTTCCAGACCTCACGCCTGAATACCCCCCTCGACTTTCCCCCTACAGGAAGAATAGATATCCGGATCTACTCAACTTCACCACAGCACCGATTCTACCAGCATTCAACCTATACCTCAACAGCATCTAGCAATCTGCCTCCTTGCCATCATCCTCCTCCACTCCCCCCACATCCTCGCAGGCCGCGACTCCTTCGCCTCACGCCTCTACTTCGACACCGTCTCCCATCTCCCTCGCCGTCTAGTCACTAGCCGGCACTAGCGCCATACCCTTCCAGTTCGCGCAATCCATGTCCCGCTTTAAGATGCGCTACGCGTCTCGGGCACAGCTCCTCGGCGTGTTATCAGGAGTGCTGAATACGCTGCTGTCCCTGCAAGGAACGAGTAGCTTTGGCGCAAGAGCAGGCGCTGCGGTATATCAAGGCTGCGATTTTGGGTGATCAGAGGTGGAAGGGGGGGTACAAGGGAAGAGGAGTTTCTGAGTTTCTGAGTACGTGGGAGCTGGAGCGGTATTTAAGGACGAGGTGGAGGTTGGGGTTGGTTCACAGGCTGTGAGGATGCGGCATGCGGCGTTGGGAAGCGCGGATGGTGTTAGTGTTGGTGTTGGGGGTTGTTTGCACCGACTATGGTGCCGGGTTTGTGGGGAGGGGAGAGATTTTTTTTGATTGCGGAGCCCCTGGTTGAGAGGTTGAAGCCTGCTGCGTTGTCGATTGGGGAGGACCTTGGGGATATCGATGATATTATGCAGGCAGCAGACATTTCTGCAAGATAATAATGTTGGTTATTCCAGAGTTTCTACTGTTAAGTTGCAAGAAATAATAGTTTTTAATATATTTCTCGTAGCTTGAAATGCTCGCGAGGGACAGAAAAGGGGCTCGCTTAAGCTGGCTGGAGGATTGGTTGGTCTGAAACCTGAGTATCACTTAACAGTCTGCACTCCACTGGCTGAGCCTTGATATACGAAGGTACTCAGAGCAAGTACTTATCTCGATTCTTCTTTCAGTACTGCAACTTCTCTAAAACTTGATCCCTGTAAATCCTTGAAATTTACTAGTCCTTGCCAAAGACGCTAGCTGGTTTAGCCAGTCAACAAACCACCCAACTTCTATAATATTTTACGGCCTTTTCTATAACTACTATCGCGGTGGATAGGAAAAAGCGGCACTAATTTATAATGTACCAGGCGGCATATGACATTAAAAGTTAATTATAGTGAGTGCCGCTTTTGTCTATCCAGCATAAGGAGCAATGGGCTTTTGTCGGTGATAATAATATTAATTAACATCTATTAGACTATAAGTGGAACCTGCAGCCCTAAGGACCTCCTAAGGGGTATAGAGACGTGCTAAGCTCAGGAATCAAATATAATAATAACCTTTTAAGAAAGATATTTTATATAAGGAGCGCATAGCTAGAGAGCTATATAACTATAACCTTCCCCTCTATTTAGGATGGACCACCAGAGAAGTTTTAGAAGTGGGTAGAAGAACCCGAGAGTTGTGCCCCGAAAGATAAGCGAATAGCTATAGTTGGTTAACCGTGAGGTCTATATTGTGTGCTGCGTGTAGCAGTGAGTTTTTGAGCCTATAAGGGCAATGACAAAGGAAATGTAGCAGTGGTTTTAACAAATAAAAGTAAAGATAGCCCCTGATTCTAGCGCCCCCGATTTCCCAAACTCCAAAACAAATTATTATACAGGATCTCACCCTAGCGTCTGCTTTAAGCAGGACTAAGGAGAGGTCTTTTAAGGATGTCCCTATGCTCACGCATAGTCTCTGGTAGTCGCGGAGGCAACCCTAGGAGTAGTGTGCGGAACCTGCATTGAAACCATAACACTATGTTGGTCGAGGCCTGCTCCGGAACTAGTCATGCCGGGGGGCACGCAACGCGTACGGGAACGGAGCCCAACAGTGACATGATGCAGCTTGGGACACACCCTTTCTTGAGTGGGCTTTTGTCGGGAAACTTCCGAGGGCTTAATTGAATAAGCTCAAACCAAGACCTGAACATTTCATGAACAATTTACGTGTCTGTGAGCGGAGGTCCTCGTGTACCCCATGGGAGTCTTGGACGTCCAAGGGCGCAAAATTGTTGTCAAATTTGTGGCGACATAGAGATGCAATTGTAAACTCCTCAACACCCCTGGTCACCTCATCGAAAGCCAACCCTTGATATGGGAGTTTTGGTGGCGGGTATAGGCCTTTCTCTGCGGCGCTCTTGAGGAGCGTTCCTAATATCGTACCGTCGCATGCAAACCGAGCATGACGATCATGCACAGCCGGTGCGTGGGGAGGAGTCCAGGGGGTACTGCAATACGAATTTGGTCCTTGGTATCGTTCAATGAAAGTATTAATAACATCGAGCGATTGCTTTATTTCATTTTGACGATGCGTCTCTATAGTTTCTGTGAGAATGTTAGTGTGCTTCAGCTATAGTGCTTTGGTTCTTACGCAAAACACGATCCGGAATCGGCAGATTTTGGTCATTCTTAATATCGCCACTGCTGAATTGTATGAAAATGCGAGTCAAGTGTCGGAACTCAATATCCAACTTGAACACCCACGATATACAAAGCCATGGAACCAAGTCTGGATCAAGTCTCTGTGGCAAACACCCTTTGAGCCTACTTACCCAAATACCCGCATGAAATAATAACAAGTCGTCCAGTTGATACTTGTCCACCAACACGGCTATGTTTGTCATTGTTTGGAGGTCTATTTGCCGAGGGATATTCCGAGTATTATGATGAATGACGTCCAAGATAATATTCCAAGAAGCAGGTTCATCGTCTAGCAGCGGCACCACTACGGCCCCCTTAGAGAGGGCAACCCCTTCTTTGAAGTTGTTATGCTGCAACATGGCTCTAAATACCGGCGAAGCTAAGATCATATGCTTGGAGGATACGAGGAACCGAATCTCTTTCGTCGGCGTAGTAGGAGTCGGTGCGCCGGTACCTGAGCTATCTAACTCCCCGTCGCTCGTAGTTGTCGGTGCTGACGCCGTCTCTGTAGATTCGAGACTTTGCTTTTCAGCAGTCAGGATCAATTCCAAGTCTGAATCAGGGTCGAATGAAACGACTTCTTTCTCCATTTTATAGGTCCGAGTCTTCTCTAATAACACAATCGAGTTATTCGTAACTCAGCTCGAGAATCTAACTGGACGTGCCGCTGATACCTTTCCGTCGTGAAGCTTGAATATCATCAACTTTCAGGGGCACCAGTCGCAATGTCGACCGAAGATTGTGGCAGATCAGACCTCATTCAAGGAGCGGTATTCTTAGTACTTGTAATTCATTAGGCTGGGGATATTATGTGGGTATAAGAGTGAGTGTCGTTGATAAAAGTTGCGACGTTGACGTTGCAGAAGCGAGAAGCGGGGCTATTAATAAGGTAAGTAAGGCTAGAACTAGACAGGTACACAGGTACACAGGTACACAGGTATATACCTAGGTAGGTACTATGTACTGTACTATAGGATAAGATAAGCAATCTTGAGAAATCCTCTATTATAGATAGTAAATTTCCCCAAGTAAGAGGGGTTGGTATAAAATCATAAATTTAATCGAAGAATACCAGACTTCCCACGCACCTTTTTACCGGCAAAGATGTTGTACACTTGTAATTTCACTGCGAGATTCGCAGGTTCAAAGGAAATCAGTTTGTTAACCCAAACCTAAGACACCAGCCCTCTGGCCCTCTGCTGTTCTACCTAACTACGACACACGTCTCTCGGCCTTTAAGATAGCACGACAATCCCTGTTTGAAAAGTGTCCGCGAGGAAGTTCAGTCAAAGTCTTCCAACAAATGCAATATTATCCTTTTAATTAGCTATAACCATAATCCTCTGCATTGCCAAAACGCCGCTCCTAAATCTCATCTGAAATCCTCGAAATCGAGTCCCCGTGGTAAACTCTCGAGTATAACGGCGGCCGCAATAAGAGACTCCTGAACACCATGCGTGTCTATGCCTGGAAATTTGACGCCGAGTTTCATCCTGCTGCAAAGAGACTGAATTCTCATTATGCGCAGCTTTTGTGCGAGGTCCGTTGCCGACAGTGCATCGTATGGAGCTTCCGGAATCGGCCAAATCTGCTGCAAAGTGGCGGCTCTGAGAATGCTTCCGAGGAGCATTGCATCGCAGTCTTCGTCTTCGTTGGGACATCGTGGACCAATTTGCGTACCAAAGGGATTGGGCCTGATAGGGGATGGGGTGAGACTTGCAATCATGTCTTTCAGGGTGGTGAAGGCAAGTTCCATTGCAGTTTGTCGCTTTTCGTAGATTGTGTCTAGTAAAGGGTCAGTCCAAGTGGTTGTTCATAGGAAAATGACTTATATTCGTACCGATGAGTCTGAAGGGTAGAGGTAGATTTGTTAGTCCGGGTATCTTGTCGATATGTTGGAAATCCCCCCTCATAGCTTCCTTTTGTGCGATCAAGGTGACTTTTCTAAACTCGGTGCTCTTTCGTAAAACCCAAGTTATAGAGATCCACGAGATCAGATCCTGGCCGAAGGATGGGGGCATTCTGGTAGCTTGTCTCAATGCCGTTATCCACATGTCAGCGAAAATGCCAACCGAGTTGTGCAGCTCGTATTTATCAACGAGAACTGCGATGCTAGTAAGTAGTGGCAGGTTGACTTGTCTGGGGATAGAATGGTTTTGTGCGTGCAAGATCATCATCAGGATACCGAATGGATTCGGGTCATCGTCTGGTAGTGGAACATCTACTTTTCCGGTGCTTCGAAGCGTCTCGCCTTCCTTGAAGCTATGCTGAAGCAAGGCTTTGAAGACCGGAGAGGCTAGTGCCATCTGTCGAGATGAGACTAGCATGTGAACTTCATCTCTAACTGACGGGCCAGGTCTAATAGAGAGTTAGATAGGCTAGGCATAATTAGGGAGGTGGGCCGGGTGGCAATACGTAGTCGGAGATACGGTCTTGTTTTTCGGGGTCGTAGTACGGCGTCGATTCACATTAGATCCAACGTAAAGTGGAGTACCAGATGGAACAGGTATGGCCGACGGACTCCGAGTCTCGCGTTCATTTAGGAGTGGTGGAGGCGGCTGAACTGTTAAGATGAAGGTGATATCACCCTGAGGGTCGTAGACTTGAAGTTTGGATGTCATTTCTTTAACGAGGATGGCTGAACGTTGTGTGGAAGGTATAAGTCAAATGTTATTCTTTTGTCCCAATCGCCGTGGAAGCAAAGTGGCAGTAGCTCTTAAAAGTTTCAAAGCTCAAGTCAATATGGGGAGTCCCAAGCTAATTCACGCTGTTGCATAGTTTGGCGTTGCAGAGCAATAATTGAATAACAGATTGCTACAGGTGTTAGTGATAATTGAATGAGCAAGGATATTGCTAGGGATAACGAGTATCTCAAGTTAAACCACTTGTGGTAGGCTATGGATATGGGAATCACAATTTCGAGTGCTTTTGATAGCAACCTGCAAGAAAGGTGTTAATAATAAGTGTCTCACTAAATTGCAGTACTCATTTCATAGCCACGGCGACTTTTTCGATTTATATTGTCATAATAAGAATACCATTTTCCCACGTTGGATATTGAAAGTATTGGATGATTGCAACGCCCCAGGACAAGTGAGAAATCCCGAAGCAATAAACCTAGCTATCCCAGACTACGGAAGCTTGTGCTGCAAGTCATGGAATTACCAGCGCAACACTGCCCTCTCAATCGTCATATCTTTCAGCCCACCAGAAATTCTCGTAATGTTTTACCATGAGTAAGAGGGCCCGAACTAACTTCCTTGAAAAGATATCTTTATTTTCCAGATCCGAAATCTTCCGGAAAAGCCTACAGATCCAGCCCTGTCTGAGTGTCCTCGAGTTTCTTCAAAGAGCATTGAACTAGCTTGTTGATTCTGTGCCAGTCCCTATGACATGGTTTCTTGCGCCCTTCGCATCCGGTGTCAAAGCGTAGTATGGTCAATTTTTTCGCAATACTGGCAAAGCTTAGGTCGACATATGGAGCTCTTGGAGTAGGCCATATCTCGATATCCATCGCAAATTTGAGGAAGTTGCCCAAAGATATTGCGTCGCATTGGGGAACCTCGTTTACGCACCGCGGATTTGAACTTTTAAAGCTCATAGCAACAATCTCCACAATGTTAAGTGCTTCGCCGATTGCAATTTGCCGCTGCTTCTGTAGTTTTGCTAGGGTATAGTCAGCAACTTCAAGCTACGTCAACACCACTAAAGGTTGCTAGAATCGCTAGTCTAGGTTACTGGCAAAGACTGGGAGGTTCAGACCGGGGGAGACTGATGATTAGAGAGCTATAAGAAACGGTCCACGCTCACCAATCAACATCTCTGGTAGAAGAGCATACCCCTCAGATTTATTTTCCAGGACTGGATTGCCGTCTTCATAACATGTGCTTCTCAGAACAATTTCTCTTGTGATACAAGAGAGCTCCGTAAATTCTATCTGCCGGCGAAAGATCCAAGCGAAAGACAGCCAGGAGAACAAGTCGTCGATGGACAGATCAGATAGTACTGCTGGCCTGAGTGCCTTCAACCAGATTTCGCCGAACATTTCGACTTCTTGATGAAACTCATACTTGTCGGTGAGGACAGCAACTGCTACAAGTGATTTCAAAGTCATCTTCCGCGGTACGGCCCGGCTTCTGTGGTGAATGATATTCATCATAATGGTGAATGCCACATGATCGTCTTCGGGGAGCGAGATCTCAACTTTGCCAGTTGCCGCAAGCATTTCAGCCTCTTTGAAAGGACCCGATAGCATG
Organism: Lachnellula willkommii; assembly: GCA_007825375.1. Lineage (NCBI taxonomy): Eukaryota > Fungi > Ascomycota > Leotiomycetes > Helotiales > Lachnaceae > Lachnellula > Lachnellula willkommii. The sequence goes on along the minus strand of QGML01000010.1, from coordinate 40,516 downwards.
GTTTTGAAGACCCCGGAGGCCATTTTCATGTGCTTAGAAGAGACCAGGAAGTGGATATGTTCACTTTTGGCTGGGGTTTTGTGGTGTCTAAATAGTCAGCGAGCCCGGAGCATCTTCATGGTGGTGGTTTCGTACAGAGAAGATTCTCTATTCGTAACCAATTCTGTCGAGATCAAAGGCGAGGGATGGCGGTTGAGGATGAAGGTCAAATCGGACTCGGGGTCGAAGGTTTGGATTTCCGGCGCCATTTCGACTGCCATAGCTCGAGAAGAGTAAGATATCGGTATATTGAGTGGCGTGAAGAGGTAAATTGATTGAAGATATTCAGTTCTGCGAAAAAGTATCTGTGAAGGTGGAAGGAAGCTCTAGAGTTACAGGTTTTGAGGGCAAACCTTAAACCAAAGTGAATAACTGACTGCGCCGCTAGTAGCAAGCTGAGACTTGTTTGTTTGGAAGGTATCTCGAATTCATAGCTCACTGCCATCTCCCACTTGGGCCATTTTATATTAAGCCAGTCGAACACTACAAGATGCCCAAGGTATGGATATCAGTCAGAACCTCTCACGTTCAAGCTATCCCGTCCAAGAATAAAGCTATCCCGTCCAAGAATATGAAGGTTTTTTTTCTTACTAGCTTAATCGGCGATTAACAGCAAATCAAGGCTCTTCGGGAAGTAAGGTTGGAATGGAGCAGCAACCCGGTCAAAATTACATACTGCTACTCTTTAATACTTGAATTAATGAAGATGTTGATGGTGCCCCTATTTGTCCACCTACCATATTTGGTCTAGCGTATACCAACCACATGACGATTTCTTGCAACATCACACGTTTCTTCTGATTTAACAAGAGATGCACTTTGAGCTTAGTTATTATATGAAAGTACTAAGACATTCCGATCGGAAATCACATTCAGCTCTGTAGAAGGCTTTCAGAGAGACCAATGCAATACCGCTAAAGAGAAAGCAAACGGGCGGCTGTCAGGGCCCAATACAAATAAGGGAAGGAAATTATCAAGTTCGATATAAATAGAGATATAGTTTTCCAGCTCGCACATCTTCACCAAAAACAATCATGGGTTCAGGCGATGGTAGTGTTAATTGTATTTTGCATGTGGAGAAGGAGGTTGAAATTCAAAGAGGCTAACAAATTGGCAATAGCATCCAGTTTTCAACTGCTGGTTATTTTGAGCTACAGCATTGTTATACCTTTAAGTATTCATGTACGGATGGACTTTGAGTCAATTGACTGCATACATTTTCTGGAATTTCCTAGATAAATGTAACATTCATGAAGGTAATTTTTCATAGTACGTACTGAGGGTTTTTGGCGCTATGATTGATTTCGCCTAGCGCAGCCTGAAATTCAGCCCCTGGTGCTTGCTAACAGCCTTGCATAATTCAACATCTCCTTGCTGCACGGCTCCACGGCTTTTCTACCTTTCTCGCAACTCTGGTAGAAATCCCCCATATGAGTCAATGAAAAGTGCTAACACTAGTCTACAGTAAATTATTTGCCCAACGTGTTCTGCAAGCCAACACAGGCACAAACTTGCTACGCCGCAAGTCGAATTCAAGACATCCACACTATCATAATGGCGAGCGAGACCATTACTTACGATCCCGATGGAGACCTTGTCTTCATTCTCACGGTCCCGGACAAGGAAGAACCCATAAGCTTCGATTTCAAGCCTCCCATAAGCTTCGATCTCAAAGCTCCCATAAGCTTCGACTTCAAACCTCCCACAACCCCCGATACAGCCAATACGGAAGCCCCGAAAGAAAAGCCCTCGAAAGAGCTCCGCATGCTCGTATCCTCCAAGGCCATGACACTTGTATCTCCTGTGTTCAAAGCAATGCTGCGACATCAGACCTTCAAAGAGGGGCACGACCTTGCGAATGGAGCCGCTGAAATACAATTGCCTGATGATGATGCTACCACGTTTCAAATTATTCTCAATATCATTCATCATAATGTCAGCCGAGTTCCCAGGAAGCTCGACCTTATTGCAGCCACGAATATGGCTATACTTGTCGACAAGTATCAGATTCATGAAGTTATGATTTTGTATTCAGAGGTTTGGGTCAAAGAGCTGCAGAGTTCGTCGCCTTTACCCTCCAGTCTCACAGCAACACTACCGCGATGGCTTTGTATATCTTGGGTTTTTGGTCTGACTGATGAGTTCAATCGTTTGACCAAGATTGCGCAGTTGGAAAGCAAAGGTAACCTCCAAAGTGTACATTTTGTTCAATGGGACCTCCCGGATCTTCCAATTCCATCTCGTGTCTTCGGTATCTTGCCCAGACCTTCCATACTAGGCAAGCGTAGCTTATACTATTATAGAAACAATTGATAATAATCGCCAAGACTCAATCTATAAAGCTATTCATGTCATTCACTCGATTATTAGCTTATATGGAGAGCCTCTAAACCGCTGTACAACGACCTACTTCAAGACATACCCGAATGAGAAGGTTGATATTCAACAAAAAAGATATGCTTGTGACAGCACTATACTAGGGTCTCTTCAAAAGTCTGCTGGATTGAAGGAGCTATGGCCCGGTCCCCAAAAGCCATACACCGGACTTTCCTGGAGTGAGATTGAAGCTAGGGCTCAATGTCTCTATATTTTCTCATTATGCGACCACGCGGCCGATATTCCAAGAAACAGCTCAGCTCCTAATCATGGGGTTCGGGCCCATATTGCTGCCGAGATAAGCGCAATTGGAAAGCACCTGAACGGCCTCTTTCTCGCCGATTTCAAATAACAGCCAATTGACAACTCCATCACCCTTCGCAGTGGATAAGAATTCTGCATCAGAATCCTTGTAACACATTCCATGATCTACGTAACTTGAGGTTAATATGTTCATCAACAGCTACAGTACTTCTGCAAGTCTTTGACCTCCAAGTTTCGTTTTTATTGCTGGATTTATGATTTGGATGGAGAGCATTATGACATCTCAGCTGATTGTCAGTCTTGGATGTATAGTTTGTCACGATGTTTATGACGCATCGGATCTTGCACCTCGAAATGGCTCATAGTTTGACACCTTTGGAGCTGTAGGCCCTCATCTGTTAATTTCTTTATTTTTCGCTCTGCTTTCTATATTAAATGGTTGATTGCTTCACCAAATTCCAATGTATATTATTTCAGCATTTCTTGTCCATCTCTCTGCAGCGTCCTGGCTTAGGTGGGTTCCTTTGAAGAGTAAATTGACTTGCTTAGCTCAATACTAACACTAACTGTGATATACTGAGGCATGCGACATACTTTAGCGCCTCTTTACGAAATCTTTGACTTTATAGTCTATCATTGCTGTCACGTGACTGACGCCCTCTTCTCACTTATTTCCTTGGTCCTCAAGTAGCGTTTTAAACAGCTCCTACGATCACAAATTGACTAACGTGGTCTTTAGCTCCTATTGATTCTATAGCTCATCGCTCAAAGCCTCTTGACTATCGTCTATCTCGCGGTCTTTAAAACAGCGAGCCGGCTCCCTACAATTCGGCGGACTCGACTGAGCCCTTTTCGCAAAGTCAGCAGCACCCCGGGCCGCAATATACAGCGGATCTCCCTGTCTCGACAACCTTATATTAACTTCACTGCCTATATTCAACTCCAACAACCTGGTCAACGCGTCCTGCACAGTCCTCGCAAACTCAGGCAGCCCCGCACCCTCCCCCAAAAGCAGCAGCGTATCCAAAGGCCTCTCCGTCTCCTGCCCAACATCCACTATGACCTCCCGCAGCCTTTCCCAGTACGTCTCCTCCCCCTGCTTCTCCAACCCAAGCTCGAACCGCACACTCTCCGCTTCATGCGAGCTCCGGAACGCAGACTGCATATGTGTATACGCTGCGCTGAACGACCGGTTTGTCAGGCTCAGCGCTAGGGTGTGCCGGAACGGCATATCGGCCTCCTCGTCCTCGCACGCGTCGCAGTCCTCGGGGTGCGCGCACAGCCCGAAGCCCATGCCCGCAAACGCGGCGCTGGTCTCCCACACGTAGCGGCCGTGCTTGTGCGTAACGAGGGCACGGAGACCGATGTGCTGTAGGGCGTCTTGGAGGTCTTCTTGCTCGAGACCGGGAAGGTTGGGCATGGTAGGGAGGACGCTCTTGGTGGTGCCGGCGCCGAGGTGGGCGTCGACGAGCGTGTGGAGTTGCGACATGAGGTTGGCGAGGATGCCTACGTCGCGGGTTGCGGGACGGCCGCGAAGTTTGTTGAGCCGTCTTTTCTGGCGGAGGTAGGAGCAGTGGATTTCTTCCCACGTTGTGCTGTGGCTGGAAATGGTTAGCCTTTGGTTCCTTCTATATCGTGCTTTGACTTACCAGGAGAGTTTCGTGGAAGGGTCGGATAAGCGTTCAACGAGCTCTATGTACTCCTGATTTGCCTCGACCTTCAGACATAAAAATCAGCCTTATACTTTGCAACTGTGAGGAAGTTGTTTCACACTTTTCCTAGATTCACGACCGACTTATTGTTATATCGAATCGCTGCAGTCCCGCACGAATCCGTCAGGTCAAACCCAATGCCCGGTGCGAGGGCATCTTCGCGCGAAATGCATTCCGAGCATTCGGGTAGTGGCTCAAAGCGGTGTCGTCTACCGGCCGTGACGACGACGGCGAGGAGCAACAGAGCCAGAAGATGATAATGATATCCGATCATTCTCAAAATCGTCTTATTTGGTCGTGATGGTGGTTGTGGCGGATGAGGGCGGGTATTATCCATCCCATCGGTCGCAAAAATGCGGGGCGGATCGATCACCAAGGATCTGAAGGATTTGGGTTAGTACCGTACCTGATAGGCTAGGTAGTTCAGCCGCTCTTTGAATAGGCATGAGGACGCAATTCGCCGCTGCGCAGGATCTATAGGATTGTTAAAAGTGGGTTGGGGGTGGAAGGTGTATTAAGATCTTAAACTACATTCGCTTACAGTTATTAGAACTATACGTACAGCACTTAGATGTCATTTGAAACATACAACGCCCAATCAGAACTCCAATCGCACGATATGCTTGTTCCTGCAGTAATATTACAATCCTCCAGGAATTTATTCTAGTTTATAGTTCAGTGAACTTGGAGGTTTGTGGCGCAGACGAAGGGCTTCAGGACGACACTCTATAAAATGTAGACCTTCAGGCATGTCTTTTGATACTCAACTTGTTTGCAGGACAGGATTTCAGTCATTCTCTACCAAGAGTTAAATCTCTGCTCATATTCACAATGAAAAGAGACCATCTTTTTGGGCCACTGTTGGTAAGTGTTCTGAACCACAAAGGTTGAAAACTCGCCTAATGAATTGGATCAGGTACTTCTTCTTGCAACACTGGCGGAGTTTGTTGCTGGGGCACCCCAAAGTTCTTCTTCCAACTTCTTTCGACGGGGCGGCCTTCCTCCTGTTCCCCCGGAATATGATCCCGACAAAGACGTATTCGAGCGCTATATTTCGAGTCGATGCACTCCAAAACAGGTCGCTGATGACGCTTGGGGGTGGGCAGAAGCTGGAGTGCTTGCAACCGCTTTAAGTACGTAAGCCTGTGAAATTCTCATCAATTACTAAACCTGAAACCCCTACTTGGCATATTCCTTTCAATATGACACACCATGTCTACTGTGATCGACTTTTAAAGCACAAGTACACTTCCATTAGGCCTCAACGACTCCAAAGCCCAAGCAGCAGCTGCAGACTACTGCTCGCAACTCATCAGCAAGAGCGTCGTACTGAGCGCCCAAAACCTCGACTACGCGCCTTACACGGAAACCGGGGCCGCGGAGAATAGCGCTAGTATGAGTCTGACGGTCTTGTTTGACGTGGAGGCGTGTCCGACAGATAAGTCGAAGACGACGCTGGATTTCAAGGCCTTGGGCCAGACTGAATGTTATCAGAATATGTATACAGCTATCGCTGAGGTGTGTGCGCAGGACTCGACGTGGAAAGAGTATAATAAGGATTTCACGCTTGAAGGGGGCGTTTTTGAGAATGATTGTGGGCTTTGGGCGCTGACTTCAGATTGAATGAGGCGGGGGGGGTTGGTGTTTGGTGTTACGCTAAGGAGTTTTGGGATAAAGGTTATGCGTATAACGTCTGTGAACGTATCCAAGGGACTGTCGTAAGCAGTCTTTGACGGATTTCTTGCTTTTGTATTATTAGAAACCCACGGGAAAGACTTTTCGACCTTGTGAAGAGAGTCGAAGTCGACCTGGTGAGGTTCAATGTATATTGGTTCAATATGACTTCTTCGAAGCAGCAACCCAGCCCCGTGTTTAGTATGAATTGCCTCTTTAACTTACAGAAACTAGCCTGCCGGTATCTACCAGTTTTTATTACACGATCTTCTACGGAGTACCTCCTCGCATTGCGTCTTTAGAAGCGGTTTAATACTAATTGCGCGATAAAGCGCATGCCACACAGTTAAATCGTTTTCTGCACTATACCCCATATGTAGTTGGCTTTATAGCGTATCTATTTTATGCATTATTTGACGTGGCACTGCTACGGCGCCATGCATATGAGGTAGCTGGTGTGGCTAGAACGGATTACCGGCATGGCAGCAATGTTGGATTCCGCAATGTTGTGTAACTGCAACTCTACCATATCATCGTCCAATGACCTAGTGACACATAAGCTCCCAAGAATCCCTTACATGAGGTGTCCCACGATGTCGTTTGATCCTCTGAATAAAACGTCTGCAATCGACAGCTTTATCAAGAGCCGTTGACAGAATATCACAGCGAACAAAGCATCAATACCCTTGCGATCACCGAACACATGGCCAACTTCCGCGACCTCCCCAGCGAACTTCGCAACCGGATATACGAGCTATGCTTACTGCACCAAGAACCCATTGACCCCTGGACCCATCACTATCCACAACAGGATCTCACGCCCGGGCTCCTCCTCGCGAACAAGACCATCCACCGCGAAGCCACCCCGTTATTATACGCGAAGAATCGCTTCGATTTTACCTCGGCCGCCCCTGAGGACGTAGCCTCGTTCCTGGGGACGATTGGCCATAACGCAGAATATATTCGACATGTTTTTGTCAACTTTCCGGGCTTTCGCGATCTAGAACCAGGTAATGTCGTCCTCGAGGAGGGTAGCATCGGTATCTTCGCAAGTATCCAGAGTCGCTGCGCCAATCTGAGCACGCTCACGACGGCCTTGGATAGCACAAACGACATAGTACTTCAGCTCGACGCTCTCGACCACCCCAAAACCGTCACCGAGGCGTTAACGCTGGTCGATACTTGCTTCAGAGCCATTTTGTCCCTACGAGATGTTATCGTCCAGGTGTATGAAGACGGCCCAAGCGGATATATGAAAAGTCAGATGGAGAATCTTGGATGGACAGTCAGTGCAATAGAATATGTCGACGAGTGGGGCTCCGAAAGATCTTTCGACGAAGATTATTGGAATCCTGATTGTCGTGATGGTTGGGATGACGATAATGATGATGATGATGATGATGGTGACTCTTATGACATTGATAATGATAGTGACTTTTGGAGAAGAGCGGGGGACTGATGCTCTTGCTGATCCGCACGAAGAATACAGGCTTATAACCGGCAGGGCGGTACTTCATCCCATCCCTTCCATTGCGCTGACAATTCGACGAAGACTAACTCCAATGTACAGTAACAGCTGGGCCACGAGGCCTGCGCGAGCCTGCCTCAAGAAACCCATTCGGACTGAAGAATAGAAAAATGCTTTTCGATCCTTCCCACAGAAACCTAGTCCTCCGCATCCTGCGCTTCAGTACATCCGTGCCACTGTGGCCCTCCATGGTTTCACGTTCAAGGCGGCAGCTCCATCCGGTGGAGTTAAATGCTCGATTGACTCTGAGATGGATAGACTTGAAGGCCGTGGAAGTGGTTTGGATCTGGAAGCCTTCGACTGAACTTTCTTGCGGACACTTTTCATTTGGGGATTATCGTGTTGTTGGAGGCTGGGAGACGTGTGCGGTATTCAGAGTAGCAGAGGGCTTGGTGTTTTGGGTTTGAGTTAATAAACTGGTCTCATTCCAACCCTGGAATCTCGCTGTGAATTTATAATACTTTTGTTTGGCGAGAAGTGTAATGGGAAAATTGATATTTTTCAATTAAACTTCATTGGTGATTTTATACTAATAAAATTCTCCTTAATCGGCAAAAATCTACCATTTGCCACAGGCTTGGTTTCGAACTTCACGGGCAGCGTTCACTGTTCAAATTTGGCACTATATAGAAACGGGAATCTTGTTTTCTTAATATCTTCATTGCTACGGCCATTTAAAAAGGGTATATATTTTCTGCTCACCAAGCAAAGCAGCCCATGCTGAGCATGAGAGATGAAAGGGGGCGGGAACCTGGAATTTGAGGCTTCAATCTCTAAGCGAGCCCCTTAAACCCAGCTTTGATGTCGCTCTCGCCCATCAAGACACTGTTTATTATCTTATGCGCTGATAGCCCTTCCACTCACTCCCTATCAAGCAACTTCACCACCTCATGATTCCCACAAGCAGCAGCAACATCCAAAATGGTTCTCTCGCTATCTTCCTCCATAGGATCAACCCCTCTCGCTAACAGGAACTTGAATCTCTCTACCGTTCTGGGAGTTTTGTGTCTCGCCACGATATGCAATATGCAGCAGCGTTCGGTCCTCCGAGTACTTCACTTTCCAGTCTGTGCCTGCCTCTTCAAACCACCCTAGGACCTCTTTATCAATTTGCTCCCCTGTAGCCGTCGGCTTTATATCGCGATAGTAGTCATTCCACCAGTCTGAGAGTCTACCATTATCATCAAGAAAGTTCGAAATCACAATGCAGCCTTGCGTGTTAAGAACGTTGACATCGACATGTCGATCAAGAACCGTACGAAAGAGCCGTCTTTGCTCTTCGGCCTCAAACTGCTCCCCGAGTCCAATGGCCAGGTGGTGTAGCACGGTATCACCGCATGAATCGCGCACATGAGGATCCGCCCCAGCAGCTAGCAAGTCACCAACGACAGCATCGTTTTCACCAGGGGTACCACACACATTACGATACAGGTAGCGTCGCATACGTTGCATGGCTGCGTGTAGCGGGTGAGTGCCAGCCTTGTCGGGCTGGTTGACGAGTTCGGGATATTTGTGGGCCATGTATTGTAAAGATCTGCGAATCATCGGCGCTCTACGTCCTCGAGTGACACTATCGTGTGCCTCTAGGAGATGGTGCAAAGCATTCTTTCCCCAGTTATCCCGAGCAAGAGGGTTTGCCTTGCGAGAGAGTAGGTATTTGAGAGACGTGACAGCATTTGGGTCAACGAATGTCTTACACAGAGTATTGGCATTTGCCCCAGCGCGGAGGAGACTCTCGATGGAAATAGGATCTCCAGACTTGCACGCTTCAAATAAGGCAGTTACCACACAAGGGTTTAGATTATTATGGATATCCGGCAGTTTTAAAAGTTGGTCAATGATCTTAACTCTGGCAAAAGTCGATGTCCAGATAAGAGCACGGTGAAGATCCGCAGACCTTGTGAAAGGTATGAAAGCATCTACCGTATCAAGATGACCGTACTTGCAGGCGTACATTAGTGGTGTGTCTCCTTTCGTAGATCTCGCGTCGTATTCGCATCCTTGTGAGTTCCCCGGAGCGACAGGATCGGCAGCGGCGGCAAGAAGTCTTGCAACGCTAACATGATTGTTGCTTGCAGCCTGATGTAACGGCATTAGTCCATCTTGGGTTTCCCGATTTGGGTGAACCCCAGCTTCGAGCAACAGCTCAACAATTCCCTCGTGGCCGTTCGAGGCAGCCCAGAAGAGCGGGACATTGCCCCTTGAGCCCAAACTATTCAAGTCAAAACTGCCGCGTTCTAGCACAAACGCACGTATTGAGTAATTCCAGCTCGAGAAGCAATATAGAGAGGGGTATCATCGTCGATTGAATCATCGGGCCAATTCATGTCGATCCAGGCTTTCGTAAGATGATTATTGCTAAAGAATCTGTCCAGGGCTCTATTCAGTTCACTTGAATCAAAACCTGCGGTATCAGCTCTCCGGGCATGAATATACCAATTGGTAGCCGCATATTCGAGAAACGAGAACCTCATTTTGAGACCCGACACTTGGGGATTTGTTCTTGGTTGAGAGGAGTACGAGTGTAGAACCTTGGACCATTTTTTGAACTTCCATTCACCAAGGCATCCTGACTGGAGATACTCAAGACAGGCGATAGCAAGCTTCACGTTTGTTGGACCAGATTCCAGGACTGGGTATCCTATGTCGCCAACTATAAAACGTGTGGTGTCTTTCAAACATTCTGTGAATGAGTGGTGGACGATGCGGACCGTTTCGTCTGGCATAATTTCCAGCAGTGGTCCACAAGCAGCCACAATAACTTTCTTTCTTGCTTTGAGATCAAGCTGGTCTCTTGAAGGTAAGAGGTTGACAAGCTCGGCCAGTTCAAGCAATCGAAGTGGATGAGTGGCGTACACCACCCACTGTAGGATGAATAGTTGCAAGTCTAGAGCAACATGCGATCGTCGAGCATGCTCATGAAGAAGACTAGTATATGATGTGGTAAGATTATTCGGCAACATTTCTACCACTTCTCGTACCGCACGAGTCCCTGATTCAAGAATCAAGAGTGACTGTGTCTATAGCCAGCTTAGCGTAGAGGAAGAGACCATTAGCGCCGTTGACGATGGCATCTTTCATCGACTCTAGATCCTTACGTGGTATCGACGATGTTTCGAGCTTGTGATGAACATATGTAGCGATATCAGCCTCAACCAAACTTCGCTGTAGTCGAATTTCAAGGTAGGATGAATTTCTCAGAGACACCTCCACGGCTGGCGTTGGGCGACTAGTGATTAATACCTTGACTTTCCCAGGTTTCCATGGGCCAAGATCCGCCAAGTTTTGGAGGAAAACCTCATTGTGATCATCCATCTCATCTAGCGCATCGACCAAGCAGAATACTCGGCCTGGCAGTCCGCAAAAGTTGCCAAAGATCCTCCATCGAAACACTCTCCAAAGACCGGCCACTTTGGAGGTATTCGTTCAGTTGTTTCTGCAGAGGCGGGCTATGGGCCAGAGTTTGATGTAGCCAATCTCGCATCAGACCGATTGGTTTACGATTCGTATCAACGATCTGGCGAAAGAAAAAGTAAAGCACCGGAACTCTTTCCACCACGCGCGAGAGATGGTCGACGAGTATAGCGGCGAGAACCAACTTGCCAGTTCCCGGAGCCCCTTTGATCCACAGCATTCCGTGAACATCGCTTTCGGCCCATTGGTGATATATTGGGCTCGAGGTAAGCCATTCGTCATTCCCTTTGAGCCGAGAGGCAAGGTGTTCGTGGTATTCGCTGCTCTCAATGCTGTACGATGTAGGCTGAAGCCGTATGCGGATTCTCTCGAGTGTGTCGGATGATTCTGGGAGCATGTTATCCGCGTTGTAACCACGAGTTTCATGGCGCTGGACAAGGACTACACCCTTCTCTTCAAAGCTAGAGATGGCATCGAGGGACATTTCTGGTGGAATTTGGGCACCGAGCGAGTGAAGCGACGCACGAATTAGACCTGTAGAGCAGGCAAGCACCAATGCTGAGATACTGGGAAGAAACGGCTCAAGGTAACTGTGTTGCGGTGCAATGTTTGAGGTTGCGGTTGTCAACTTCTGGGTGGCAAGTGAATTCATCGTAGAGAACTCCCTAAGCTAGCCCTGGAAATTGTTAAGTGCAACGTGACGTGCAAGTGGCAATAAAATCTGTGCACTACATGGGCGATTAGAAGGATAGAAAGAAATCTTTTCTTGGTGTGTCATTAAGGACCCCTCTAAAGAACGGAATAACAAGAACGTTATTCCCAATCTCCCGTCAGAGGGGGTGATTGAAGTAACGTGACTTTTGTATGTATTGCAGAGTAGAATCAAACAAAAAGCGCCAAGACGAAGGCTTAAAATAACCGAATCTTCCTCATAAAATCGGAAAAGATGAAGAAATCAACAAAGCACTAGCGGAAGCGGATGGTATGAAGGAAGGAGATGTGGAATATCAGGCGGTGCACTTACTTTCGCTGTCCGTGCGAGGCCGAGGCCAACATGTATGCAGATTCTGACTGAGCTTGGGATCTTGGTGGATAGGTATCAGGTCTAGCTCAAGCTCGATCTGTGCAGCTAGGATCTTAAGGAGTAGGGCCCAGAAAAATTGGAAACCCGAAGAATAAAGTAGAGCGGGAAAGGGCTAGAAAAGACAAGGCTGTGAGGAAACGATCGCCTGCGAGTTGTTTCGCCCTGTAAGAAAGAGATAGGGGAATTACTGCGATGGCCAGTACTATGGCAAGAATGTCACTCGAGCATCGACTGCGAGCGAGCCTAGAAGACGAAACATATATATTCATTACTAGCAGAGTACGGACGTGTCCCAAATCCCTATTCCGGGCATAGCATATCCCAAGGTATCTCCAACTCCATCCCATCAAATCCCGAAAGCAATCCATGCTAATCCTAACGCCTATATTCAATGTACCTCATTATAACCATTATTTACCTCCCCTTGTACTCAGGCTTCCTCGCCATGTTTACCACAGGCGGCGGCCCATCCTCCAATGGATACGGAACGTTCGGTCTATTCCTCCCCATTGGTAATCCGGGGTCTCCCGGTATTGGTGTCTTCGGTGGCAAAGGTGGCGCTACTCTGCCTTGATTATGGAGTTGTTTGACGACCGGTGGCTTCGGTGCTTCGTCTGCGCTCATGATGGCGATCTTGTCGGCGCCTGCCGAAGTCATGTACTCGCTGGGTGTAGGGCTTTGTACCATGAACTTGTCACTCATATCTGCTGAGAGTCTGGGCGATGAGGTCTTGGGTGATTGATATCGTGGGTGGCTTTCGGAGGATGAGCGAGGTGAGGGTGTTTTCTGCTGTCCTGGGACTTCCAAGGTGTCGTGATGACCGGACTCGTATGATGGTCGTGGGGGCGGACTTCTCTGAGGCTGCGTGGTGGGCATCTCAGCTGGCAGTTCAATTGCTCCTGGATAGGCCTCTGGAACATCAGGTAGACTTTTGTAGTTCCCACCGGCATGCCCACTCGAGCCCTCTCCGGCCCCTTCAAACCTGGCTTTCGCTCTGTGGATCTTAGCCATCTTTACCGCGGCGGTGGATGTCATATTCTGGATATCCCCCTTCCCGAGATATCTCCTCGTATTCGTACTGACATCTGCAAGTCGGTTCCACTCATTCATGCCAAATTCTCCAACCCCAATTTCAACGTTAAAACGGTAGTAATTCTCAATATTGACCCCCCGTTTGGTGAGAACTTCATTCTTGACGTACTGATGTGTCTCTTCACATCCCTCAATCTTAGATATCAAGCGTCTCCTGGCCTCTGCAAAGTCGCCCAAAAACCCTTCGTACCAGAGATGTGAATTTTGGTCATTTCCAGATGGCCGTTTGCCAGTCCCTATGCTTACAATAACCCCGACATCACGGCCAGGCCACTCGTTGACGCAAGCCTCATCCAATGCTACTGGTGTAGGATTGAATTTGCCTGCGCCTTCATCGATGAACACTGATTGTCCAACTTGAACAGGCTTGAATGCCAATCCAATTGCTGATGTCGCACGTCCAGCCTCCCAGATTTTGCAATCAAATTCTGGAGAGGGTTCTTTTCGAGAATCGTAGGATCGTAGTACAGCAGGCTGACCACCCTTCGCTGTTCCTTTGTAGATCGCAGTAACAGCACTACTATTGTTAGCTGAGAAGCTTCTCAAGATTAGAATTATGCTTACGTCTTGGTCCTGGTCTCTCTATTATCGTATAACAAAGCGTTCGGGTTTCCCCATCTCGCTGCCATAAAAGGTCGACTCTGGTAGCTAGAAGGACTCCTCGCGCTGAAGCTAGCCACACTCGCATTGCTGGTATGCCGCTGAGGCGTTCTGCTCATCGGGTTTACAGGTGTGTTATTAACGCCCTCGGGCTCATCGCCATCATTGCCCTCATTCTCGAAAATGCTATGCTCCCGTACGCACTCCTTGATGGCCTCCTCCAGCTTCGATGCCTTGAATAACGTTGATCGATATGGTATCCCGGCAATCGTTTTATCTGTTTCAAATACCTTCCTCGTCATCCGCACGTACACTTCTTTGCAGGTCTCCAAATCCAGTCGTAGCCTCCCCAACATGATCGCTATCAGACCGCCCGTTCCCGTTCCAACGATGAGATCGAAGTGGTCGCATGGTTTTGGTATCTGGTCGCGTTTAGGCGCTTTGCCTTCGATCTCGACGTATGTTCTGTGCATAATCTCTTGGATGATTATGAACATGGAATAGCCTCGCACGCCACCTCCATCTGTCTGATATTAGCCGCGGGGTTTGAGCAGCCAGGACGGCTCTGCGTACCTAGAGAAAGGATCCTCAGAGGAGGACCTTTGGTTGTATCTTTGCGCCTCAAGACGCCATTATTGCTGCTCTCCATAGTCGCGAAAGATGTCTGTACGGCGTCTTCCGGCAGAGATGGGAGAGTGATGTTGTGTCTGGACCTTCTTTTGTCGGCTCCTCCAACACGCAGGAACTTCAGGCCCGCCGTCTTGTTCTTACTTTACGAAGATGATGACTGTATTCGCGGTTCAAGACGGAGCGTAGATGTGTCAGCGGCGAAAATGGTGGAAGATTATGTGTGTTTTGAATGAATCTTGATGTTTTCTTGTCGGGCGCAAACATGATGGGGGAAACGAAGTCATCGACCTGGTGGACAGGGGTTTAGTTTTACTGCGCCCTCCAGTGCCCAGCCCAGCCCAGCCCAGCTTCCCTCCACTTTTAACCCCACTACAGTACGCGGGCGGCTCTCTTTTCACTACCTACCTAGGTAGGTATCTACCTAATTCCACGCCCATTATATTAAGTAAAACGAGCATCTAATTATGAATTTTCCCCAGCTCTTTGGTAAGTTTTCGAGACGATGAGCACCGATTCAAGTACCTATCCTTCTCTTGGAATCATATTAAGCGCTTGATCTCTATACCGAGTCGCCCGAGAAGGAATTCGGAGTACGCGCTCGAAGATGATGCTGCCTGGTAGCTTACTGGCTGTGATCCCTGTGAAAATGACGTTGAGTGGTCTCCAGGGGTTCTTCAGCTTCCGAGGGGTCGCCGTTTCATCAAATCTTGTGGCTGTGTCGACTTTCTCTCCAGAATAATAACACGAACTTACGACCAGTGACGAAACCCCAATCTGAGTTCTGGATTCAGTTCACTGCTTTCAAGGGATCCCAAGGTAATATACAACTAGGTAACTGAGCCTTCCTTTCATCACGCGTACGGAGTTTGGGTCCTCTGTGTGTACCTGGAATCAAGGCTGAGTGACGTTGGGCAGTGAAAGCCCCCCGAAGAGCCTCTATCAATCACTAATCTAGCGGGGTCGTCAGCACTGGACATCAAAAGTCAAGGCATACAAACTTTTAATTTCTCTGCTGATTATATCTTGGCTTATTAACAAGATCTAGATCTGGACATACTCCGTACCCTCGTGTCCAAACCTTGAGCACACAAGTTCAACGCGCAACCACAAGCACAGCCCGTTTCTCTCTCACGTTGTGCTCCCCGTAATCGGCTCCGGCTCCTTAAAGATCCCCGAGTGGTATACCACGAACCAGGATGTTCCGAAAAGGGACGGCCAGCCACAGACTCCCTTCCGACTTAGTTGGCTGTGCTGTTTTGACGATGTCTCCAAAGCTTGATGCGAGGTCCTGAATGCTGGGCATCGGTATATTGAGTCTCTTCGACCTTACCGTATATATCTCATTCATTTGTTTAACTTCGCTAGTATAGTATACGTAAAATTATATCAGTCATATATCAGTCAGGATATCCATTCCTCGATTCTCAGATCTACAGATCATGCGGTTTACCCTCATCAAAATTCAAGATGGCACAATACGCACATTCTACCAGTCCCGTTCTGATAATAGGTGCTGGTATCTCTGGACTTACCCTCGCGCAAGGGCTCCGTCGCCGATCCATCCCATTCCGACTCTTTGAACGCCACGCTGAGTCCCACAGCTCCCAAGGTCACCGCTTGCGCATTTCCTCTGATAGCGTAGCAGCACTTAACAGCGTCCTCCTGCCCCAATGCAACGACCTATTCGCATCTACCGCCGCTCAGGGAGGACGATTCCACCCGCGATATGTGGACGCCAAGGACTTTGAATTCGAGAAACCAACGCCGGACTCACATCCACAGAGTATGCCCGTGGACCGGGCGTGGCTGCGGCGCTTGATGATGACGGGGATCGAAGATGCAATTGAGTACGAAAAGGACTTTGCTTCGTACGAAGTTTTGGAAGATGACGTTCGCGTTGCCTTTGCGGATGGCTCTTCGGCACACGGTCGGTTACTTGTAGGCGCGGATGGCATCAAGAGCCGTGTTCGGAGAATACTTCAGCCAGATCGTAGGCTTCTTGACCTAGAGCGCTGGATCGTGTGGGGTAGGACGCTGCTAACGGATCGTTTTCGTGGACAAATGACTGAGGACCAACTGTCGTGGTTCATGGCCCTTGATAAGGAGGCCAATGTCCAAGTTGTCGTTGAGCCTATGACATGGACAAAGACTGTAGAGGAGAAGTTAGAAAACAAGCTTCCAAACTGTCAGGACTATCTCTACTGGGCGCTATGTCTAGCACCAGGTCGAGATCTACCGAAGACAGCGCAAGAGAGGAAAGATCTTCTGGAGAAAGTAACAAAAGCATGGCATCCAGCTCTCAGATCAGTGTTTGATGAGGCCTCTTACGAGCTTTCGGCTTGCGTCCCAGTTCTTTCCAGCAAACCAGATATCGAAATCCAATCATCAAGCCAGAACGCTAGAGTCACTCTTATCGGCGATTCGGCTCATGCGATGAGCCCTATGGGAGGCTCTGGTGGAACTACCGCGATTTTGAATGCGGTGGATTTAGCACAGACTATGAGCCAATATGGGCCAATCACCCAAGAGATTATGCAGGCATTCGAAGGGCGCATGGAGAAGAGAGCGAAGGTCAATATCGAGCATTCTTTCAAAGGGGGCCAGAAATTCTGGAAGGGGAAAGAATGGTTTGAATACCAAGAGATCGATGTTTGAGTCTGATTAGTAGATCAATTATTATCTAGTAAAATCACATGCCCCTATAAAAGAATAATGCTCTTATTTTGATATCCTATAACGAATAAGTCCTAACTACTTTAAGATGGATATCTTTTCCTGTAACTACTCGGAAATAGAAAAGAGAAACATCTACAACTCCTGGCGCCAGGCTGAGTTGGTGATTGAAGTCGTAATCCCGCACCCTAGCACCCGCACTTTATAGTACTATATCGGGTCCGCTAATAGGTACTAACGCTTTAATATTACAGTAAGCGCTTACCTTCGCTTGCCGTTCAGTAGCCAATGACTAGAACAGAAGCCACCAGGGATAGAGAATTTCACGTAGAGAACATCACAGTGGGAAGTAAACTTAATTGTTTGAAAAGTCTCGATACGTATAACGGGTAGAAGATTGACATATAGTCGCTTGTCGTACAGCGACAAATAACTTGAATAGATACGTCCTGGGATAGTAGGATGGCATGTGTATATAAGAGTAAGATTTACTGCCCAATATGTCTTTATCTCTACTTCCTGTACTTCCTGACAAGTTACTCTTCATCATATTTGCAATAACACCTGAGCAAACATGGAATCTGCAGCAGCACCACTTCCCTCGCTCGTCCTCCACGATCCCAGTACACGGGACGAGATAGACCCCAGAAGCATCACCAAAACCTGGCTCGAAAGCTTGCAATCCAAAATCTCCCAAGGCCAGTTACAGGATGTCTCCGACCTCTTCATCGACGCTTCCTGGTGGAGAGATATCGTTGGGCTCTCCTGGAACATCACGACCAAGCGTGGCACGAGCAAGATTAGTCAATACCTCCAAACGCAAGCCCCCAAGAGCGGCTTTGGCAAGTTCGCTGTCATCCAGCAAGGTGTCTTGCAGCCTAGGTTATCGGACTTGGGCGGACTCATCTGGATCGAATCTGGGTTTACTTTCGAAACGAAAGCTGGTACTGGTCGAGGCATTCTTCGATTATCCAATACAGGACCACGGCAGTGGAAGGCTTGGATTGTTCATACGACGTTGGAAGAGCTCAAGGGATTTCCAGAACATCCGCCTCAAGAGATCTCAACTCATCATGAAACAAAGGATATTCAAGTGTTGATCATCGGAGCAGGTATGCATTCCGAATGAATTCTAGAAAGGGAGGTTCGCATCTGCTGACCCTTGCTCAGGGCAATCTGGACTAGCTCTTGCAGCCCGATTGAAGGCGCTGAATGTCAAAACACTGACAGTGGACAAGGGGCTTCAAATAGGTGATTCGTGGAAGAATAGATACAAGGTAAGTCTTTCTCCTCCCGTCAACTACCATTTCTGACGCTGAATGTTTTGAAAGTCCCTAAAGTCACATACGCCTCGGTATACGGATCACTACCCATACCTCGATTTCCCAACCGACTTTCCGGAGTTCCTGGCACGGAATGACATTATTAGCTGGATGGATCACTACCAAAAATCCATGGGTCTCAACGTGGAATTGGGCGTTACTGTTGGTAAAATCAACTACGACAATCTACTTCGACATTATGCCGTGGAAATCGAATCACAAGACGGAACCAAACGAGTCGTAACACCCCGCCACGTAGTTCTCGCGACCGGATTGTTCAGCGACACCCCCGTTCGTCCCGAGTTCGAAAATGAAGGCTCGTTCAATGGTCAAATCTACCATTCGTCCAGTCACCAATCAGCCAGCCAGATTCCAAACCTCGAAGGGAAGAAAATCGTGATAGTTGGCGCGGGCACAAGCGCTCACGATATCGCGCAAGATTTCGTCACCTGTGGTGCCAAGACAGTGGCGATGATCCAGAGGAGTCCCCAGTTCGTCCTGAGCACAGAAGCACAGGACAACTTCGTCTTCGCGGGCTGGAAGATGATGCCTACCAGAGATGCAGATCTGGTTGGTACCAGTTTCCCACAAGCAATAGCTCTGACATTGATCGTTGGGGCTACTCAAATGATGGCACAACATGACGCGGCACTGCTGGCTGAAATGGAGAAGGCTGGGATGGCGATCAAGAGAGGAGAAGATGGCATAGGACTTTTGCACCATCAACTTCTGAAAGGGGGCCATTTTTACATCGATCAGGGCGCATGCAAGATGATTGCGGATGGCAGGATCAAGGTTCAGCAATCTCAAGAGGGGGTCAAAGGCTTTGATCAGAAATCCGTGGTTTTAGGAAACGGAACCCGAGTTGAAGCCGATGTTGTGGTTTTGGCTACTGGCTTCCATCCCGCCGCTCACTTGACCGAAAGGATCATGGGCAAGGAGTTCAGTGCCAAGGTTGGCGAAGTCGGGTCCTTGGATGATGAAGATGAGAGAGTCGCGGTAAGTTTAACTCCTTGTGATGCTCTGAGTTTTTTGCTGACTTGCTTTGTTTTCAGTGGTGGCGACCTTCAGCTGCTGCCCCCGGGTTCTGGTATATGACAGGCAGCCTTTTGTGGTCTCGAACTTTTTCGAAGCCCTTGGCTTTACAGATCAAGGCGATTGAAGAAGGGTTGAACCCAGACCACTATCCTAGCCCTGCATGATTACAAAAGAGTGTTTTTCAGATAGTCCATAACCGAATCTAAATTCGTAAGGGTTCTATTTCAAACTCGTGTATCTGCTGAAAAGAGAATGGGGAAGATGCATCATTGGAATTTGGATGAGTGGCCACCTCACTGCAGCTGTTTGTCATTTCCCATTTCCATTAGAGCCAACCTGAACGCAACTTACAGAATCAACCGCCCACTAATCCCCTCCATCCATTTGCAAAAACCTCTCCCCAAACTTCACAGCAGTCAAAGAATCCCACGCTCCTTCTCGCCTCGGCACAATCTGCTTCAAAACCTCAAGAGCCTCTTTTCGTATACTCATATCGAGACATGCAGCAACAACAATAGACAGACCAGGAACAATCCCACAATCCCACACAAACGATTTCCGAAAACTTGGATCAGCGGCCACGAGTTTACTCAGATTTACAATCTCCCGAGATTCGGAAATGAAGAGATCAGGGGGACTCAAATCCCTTGCACAAACTCGTTTCGAGGCAAGTTCTGTTGAGCGAGCCCGGACTCGAAGTGTAGCTGCGGCAGCGAAAGATTCCTTTGAATTCTGTGTGAGGGTTTCTTCGTATAATGGTGTAAACGCTACATTCCATCGACGTAGATGGAAAGACATGATCTGATACATGTTTCTGGTATTTTCATCGATGTTAGACAAGGGAGACGTATTGAGCTGGGATAGCAAGTCGCGCGAAAGAGTTGGTATATTGGGGAATTGGATATGCTCGAGGTAGTTTCTTGCTTCGGATATGGTAGCGAATCTTTCTGGGACGTCACATCTGTCTTCTAGGTACTTTATACCTAATCTGCTGCCAATGTGTTCGGCCTCGCAAATATGATCTCGGGACAACACCCCGCTATCGAGACGGAAGAAGGCACCCACAAGGTCGTCGTCTAAGGCGGAAGTGGGAGACACATTATGCGAATGTTTGTAACGGCGACTGGCATTTTTGAGCTGTTTCTGCATCAGACGAAACGCGCCTTCCAAATGCCCCAGTGCGGAATCAATCTCTCCGTAGATATTTTCAAAGCAGTATATGAGGAGCGAAGCAATCAGCGCGATTCTCGTCGTGTCTCGATACGGATTAGCGGAAATCCGTGCTTGGAGTTCTCTCAGAGCTCGCCCATAATTCTGAAACGCATATTGCTGGTGTGGATCTGTCTCTTCCTGGGCGAGAGTCATAGTCGAACTACCAGCCTTGTATAAAGCTCCCAGCGACGCAACAAGACCACTCAATGATGGCTCCTTCCAGGAAGCCTGGATAATCACATGAGTCCACAAGTCTCGATCGAATGAACCCGAGATATTAGGCGCTGCTTCCTCTTGAAAATATAAAAAGTAGGAATATTCCCGGTTATCGTGAAAGACGGCGGTGAAGGGGCTTTTCCCTACTGAACGCACAAGAAACGCTTCATGATGACTTGTTTGGGGGAGAAGCTCCTTCAGACTGGATCGAGTGGAGGCAGCTTTTTGCACTCCGACTTCGTAGCCTTCACAATCTGCTCCATATCGTAGACATCTCGCACAACAGGGCTTCCCCTCATCACATTTGACTCTGCGTGCCCTAAATAACTGTTAGCTCGATCATTCTTTCTTTTAAAGAAGGGGAGAAGGGAACCACAGGGCGGGGGGTTATTCACCGGCAAGTTTTACAGCCCGTTCTGGTTTTCGGCTTCGACGCTCGAAGCCTAGGCTGCTTCGGTGGAGACATCCGCTTACGGGATATGCAACAATGGCATAGATGTATCTGTGAGCGCTTTATATAGAATGCTTACTGCTTGAGACATGGAGATGACCTTGAGATTAATAAAAGGGAAAGTGCAGTAGGCACTTCGTCCCAGGCGTGAAACCCCCCACGTACAGATGCAAAGGCAGGGGCCCACCTGGAGCTGACAGAAAATCACACCTAACACCAGTTATTTTAGAAGTTGGGACAAAGCATCGCCTCATGAAACACACCGCTACTGAATTAGTGGCTTTAAAGGCGGGTCTACCCGAGTAGAGGCTTTCAGGGTTAGGAAATACACGTAATTATGTTTAGTCGGACACCAAAATTCCCGATTGGTTTAAATTTACGTTAAATTTATAAGGTTTTAAGGTTTTACTAAACTAAACTATAACTTCTGAAAGTCTATATTACTTAGCTGAACTAAATATAAAACAGATTAGTGTAATACATCTATAGGACGCCGCGCCTGGTGGCGTATATATACTGTGGAAAAGTTCAAACTGTTGTTTTCATTTACTAGCCGTTATCAATTACTAAGTTTATAAATCATTAATGTCTCAGCAAATAAATAGCCACGGAAACATCCTCATGCCATCCGAGTATAATGAATTGCGATTGCTTTTTCACGCATTCTCCAGGAAGGGCTTCCAGTCCTCGTTCTCGAAGTAGGTCCTCAAGCTTGTCGTCTTCACATTTGGGTCAAGCTGTCCTGGCATTAGCCTCGAGAGTCGAGTCAAAGAGATCAAATCGAGTACTCACATCCTTAGGCAACACCAAATGCTTGCCCCATCCAAACTCAGCACTCGTGCTAGTGCTCTCAGCAACCTCTCTTCCAAGCCCACCTGGAATAGCTTTGTCTGCCTCATCCTCTGTTCCCTGCTCAACCTCACTTGGTACATCAGTGACCTCGCTCCAAATATTCATAAATGTGGCATAACTAGCCATCTCACTCACGCCTAACAGATCTTGCTTGGGGGGCGCTCTGGCCAGCAAATCGACAAAGATTCCGGTATCATCAGGGACGACAAAAGGATGCACAGCTTCGTTCCCCCCAGTCCGATGCCAGATAATTTTGTTTCCATTGGGGTCCTGTCCATTGTTAGCGAAGCTTCATTTTCGACTTGGTGTCTTACCTTGTTTGCACCCATAAAACTACCCATTTTGATCAGATTCGTTGTATAAAATGCCATGTTCAACAAACTACTCTTCTCCCACAGAGCTTTCTGTTCCTTCAAATACTCCGATACCACGGCTTTGGCATCAAAGTGATACGCATAAGTGTACTTCCCTCCGCTCTGGTCCTTGAAACTCGGCAGAGTACTGAATACAAATCTCTCGAGAACACCTTCTTTTTCCAGCACTTTCGTGGCAGCATCTACGATGGTCTTGCCTCGACGGGCTTCGATGGCGAGAGCATGTTCGCCCGTCGCTCGGTCTGAGACTTTAGAAAGTTCGGGATATGCTTCGAAGAAAGGCGCCCTATTATATGTTAGTATTCAATACGATACTTTCACGTCACCCAGATGCCACATACCAAAAGTCCGTCACGGCGAAGATCACATGCGCGCCGCTGAACGCTGAGACAAGGGTCGGGAAGTCGTCGACGTCAGCTTCAACCACAGAGATCCCCTTTGAGATCAGGGCTTTGGAGGAAGCGCTGCTGGCTGAGCGAGATATGCCTCGGACATTCCAGCCTTGCGCGTTGAAGAAAAATGCTACAGCACCGCCTTGATTTCCGGTAGCTCCTAGAACGGCGATTGTTTTGGCCATTTCGTAATTAAATCAAGCTATTTGTCCTAGGTTACAGAAGAAAAATAGTGGGTGGATAAAGACCTGCCTTTATACTCCGTCGTCCTAAGCTAACTTTGACAAGTTTGCGGATCTTGGTGGGGCTGACAGAGCATGCTTACAAACTCATGATAAAGTTGCCTTGCGAAAGGGTGCCGTACTTATTTAGGGCCGGGCCAACCAAAAGTCTCTCTGTTCTATACGGAGTAACTCCTAAATTCTGACTTTAAACGGAGGCAGATAATTGGTGATCTCCACGACCGACATAATGCGGAGATCGGTAAAGCCCTCGCTAATGGAAAGGGGGCTATTTTCTGACAAAGTAAGGCTCCATAGAAAAAAACCCGCCATTCCATAGATATAAGAACTCCACATTATCACAAGTGTAGATATTAGCTCTTCTGATCCTCTTGGCCAGCAGATTGACCAATATAATCACGCGATTAGGGTTCAACTTTTGTGCTCCAGAACCCTGTCATCGACATCATGATCTGACTATTAAGATCATATTTCCGGTCCACATAAGCGCAGCACTTTCAGAAGGTAAATATAGGAACAACAATTAATCCAGGTAAAAGAAGTAAGTGGATTTTGAAGTGAAAATCAAGTGTTCACCCTAATATCTGCAACTCAATTTCCAACCTAAAGACGAGACTCACTCTGCTGTTGAATGTCGTAGGTGAGATGAATAGTAGCTGTTGTTGGTCTTCATTCCGTTCTCTATATGTGTTTTGACAGTCGATTGGACACCCGGTCTCCCAGTTGCGAAGTCCAAGTCTCCTAATCTATATTCCTATGCAGTACCTCCGTACTGCCCTCAACTTCTAGATAGCGATCTTGACGACCACCCATTAGAATGTTCCTCTTCGTAAAAGATGATATATATGTGTCTTTTGAGACTTTTTAGGACTTTTGTTTCGCTTTTCGAATGAGGAAGGACGCAGACGGCATACAACAGCAAATGATGCCAACTTGCATTTCCGCGAGCCTATAAAACGTCAGGTATTGTCTTCTATTAGTGCTATTTATCACCAGAAAGTACTCACATAACTACCAGAACGGGTACGTCATCCCTCAAGATGTCTTTAGATACGCTCAGTCTCATTCGGTAGTATAGCGAGAGAATTGAGCAAACACAGGCCCTAGCAGTTTCATTAGCTTCTATTGTATCTAAATGTGGTTTCAAGTAGTACTCACATTATCCCTGTTAGAAAAACTATACTTATCCCAAACTTTCGCCTGAAATCTAGTTTAAGAGTCCATATGCCTCCAATTGGCAAAACCAAGAGATAGAAATCGAGGAAAACTGAGACCGATGCTTGCACCACAGATATTGTAATCGTGTCTTTGTTAAGCTTACTGTCTCCATGGGTTAAGGCGTTTTCTCCAGGCCGAGGTACAGCGTAATAGAGTTCGAGACCCGTGCAAAGCAGATAGAATACACTACTAAATATGGCGCCAGCCCTGATAGCGACCCTTGCCCAAGCCAAAACATTAAACAACGTCTAGTAAAAGATGAAAAACGTCAATTTTATAAAGCCTAACGAGACACTGGCCACGGATGTACTTATAACTTCAAGCTAGATGAACTATTAGCATTCGACGGTCAAAAAAGGGTTATACATACGATTTCAGAATCAGAATTCAAAGCTTGGCCTATAGTAACATCCCATGTATGGAAACCAGCGAATGAAGTTTTAGTGACTATATAGTTAGTTATATCGAGGACAGGCAACTTCGGTCTGGATAGCATACTAAGAATATTTGATACGTAGAAGGTGATGGTAAAAATCTGGGTAACGTATGAGCGACTTCCTATTTCGACGTTAAGGAAAGGGATAATCTGTACCAACCCGATAGTACAAGTTACTATAATGTATAAGCATCAACTCATAGACTGATAGTTTACTTATATGTAAACTTAGAATCATCCCACGTTGGTTTGCGTGCAACAAATATCTTCGCATATTCTAGCCGTGAAAAAAGCAATCTGAAAAACCATCAACACGGAACCCACGATTGGGATAATGAATCCATTGGACTTTGGGTTCAGATAACTTGACGTCTGTCCTTCTGGTGGATTTTGAACAGGAAGCCCCAGGAAAGGCAGTAGTGAGGAATTGTCGGACATGGTTCGTAGTCTTTCGAACTTCGTAAAGCTGTCCGGTCCCGTAACTCCTGATATATCCTGCGTAGAAGCTTGATAACTGCAATAAAAATGATCTGCCTTGCTATTAATACCAAAAACCCCGCTCCGTTGCTATCAGCTAGCTACGCCACCTCAGAAAGGCTGAAACTATCGGAATATCCGTGTACGACTACTTAGATCATGCTCCAATGGGGATTATTCTATTGTGATGAAACAAATGGCATGCTGTGTGTGCGTACTGCAGATACAGGATCATGGGACACAACAATTCGCGAGCGCAGCATATCTTGTGTTCCCACACCTATTGCATCCGTGAGCTTTTCCCCGTTTCTGGACATTCTATTTTTATGCCCTTTTCAAGGCAGATCATTTCCTCAATTAAATCTTACAAAGCAACCTGGCCTACAAAGTTAGTAGCACGACGCAATATAACGAGAATTATGAACACCAGGTGTTGCTCTGACCAAACGGTAATGGTTCTACGCTTTATAGAAACATGTAGAGTACATTAAATGTCTACTTATCATAGTCATGTAGTAGCGGTCGTCGCATTCTTTAAGTGCGTTAGAACTTTACAATGTTAGGCTTATCGGTTCACAGAAAACGCAATAAATGCTATCATTTACAAGCGCGTATCTGACTTTTAGTAATTAATAATAGATATATAACTTATAAGCAAAAGCTCGTATAGCACGGATTTACCTTTTAGGCTTTCTTAAAAGAGAGAAGAGACTTCCTTACAAGACGTTCACGACCATTAAGCCGCAAGTGGGAAGTGTTTTTAATGGATTGTGGCTTTGCTATATCTTGTCTCTACCTCTACACCCTCAAAACTTAATTCCCTTTGTTGTCGGAGCAGGACCAAAAATAGTAGAGTATCAAACTATGGCCAGACTAGCATAATAGCTTTGCGGTTTATGGTTTTTCTGGTGGCTGCTGGCTGCTGGCTTAAAAACGCATGTACCGTAGGACACCTTCCGCATCATATTTTTCGTGGAGAGGGGGGCATGTGGATCTGAAGTGACCATACTGACCACAGAATCCACAGAGATTGTGACATTCCGCCCAAACATGACCTTCTCCGCAGAAACCACACTTCGCCTCGTCTCTAGTATCATCGGAATCATGAGCTCCGCTCTGTTCTGCGGCTTCCTGCTCTCGATTTGATCGTTCCGTGAACCAGTTAATAGTAGGCAACGCCCATTCCTTCTGCCTGTCTTCCGCATATCCGTCCCAAGATAACCCAGTGTTATCTAGGACCTCGAGATGCTTTAAAGTGAGAATTTCACGGAGTTCATTTTCAAGTAACGGCTTAAGAGCTTCCTCTGTCGTCTTGGGACGTGTATCATCAACGTCGCGTGGATACCCCTCTTCAATCCCATCGTATGTGATTTTTAGCGTCAATTCTTCCAACCCCGTGCAAAACTTGATAATGAAAGGGATGTAAAGCCGCATGCTTATGACTAGATCGTCGTCACATTTGGAACAACTGGCCGAGCAGCAGTTGTGGATCTTAACAACACCTGTGAAAGTCAAATGCTTCACCAAGGCGGCCTTCTTCTCGATGGTGTGAAGGAAGCGTAAGAAGGGGTCGAAGTAAACCCAGCCGAGAAGCATTGTGATGGGGCGATGGAGCTGTATTTGACGTATTCCATCTGCTACCTCGGCGTGCCAGTCATCCCAGTTGTCCCAGTTGTTCCATCCTATTGGCTTTCCTGGCGTGGGGCGGAACGGAATGTTATTTCCGACCAGAGTGAACGGGCTCCCTTTGAAAGATTTATTGCCCATGGAAAAGTTGAACGTATTCTTCCCATATAAGAGAGCGGTTCCGCTGTTGTGGAAATCTTTGCAGGTTCGTAAAAGGGTCGCATCAATTCTGGACACATAGAACTTGCGCAATTCAAAGAATCTGCCGTTCTGGTCATGTCGTCGCTATGCAAAGTAGTGGAGTTAGCAATGTTCTTTTGTATAGCGCTTGAATTCAACGAGAGGTCTTTAAAAAGCTAGAGCCCGGTCTTTGTCAACTTACAATCCACGCAATCGACGAATAGTCAACTGATTCAACTCCATAATCGCCTATTACATAATGCGGCTGGCAAAGGTTGGTTTTCCAGTTCGTTCTTACTGTGAATGGCTTTACATCAGCCTCAACCGTAAGAGCGAAGCCAAAGATAGCATCTTTGATTTCCTGCGGGAATTTGCTGAAGTGGTGACGATCATCTGTGGGCAAGTTCCATCCATTTTCGCTTGGATGCGCAATAAGTGCCTTGTATCCAGCTGATTGTGGCTTGTCGATCTGCTGTAGGGTTTCTGGCTTGGTTCTGATAATGTAGTGTCTATCGTCGACTCGTACTTGTTTGTATAGTTTTCCCTTGGAGAACCTCCTATACTTGTCCTCGATATCTGATCATGTTTAGCTCCTTCTAGTATAAATAATGGAGGATATTTAAACTACTTTCACCCCAAGTGCAGCGAGTGCCATCTTCATCACGAAAGAAAACTCCAGCGATTTTGTTTTTCCTCGCGTAGTTTTCAAGAGCCCGTGACGGTGTCTGGTCAGGGTATTCTTCCATAGCGTGCTTTCTGTGCCGTTCCAGGTCCTCGAGGGGCCGGAGGGTTTGCCTAAGATTCATTGTGATGTGCCTGATTATCGATATGCCTGATTATCGATGTGCAATTGTTGAAGAAGAACAAAATGCTGGTTCCAAGTGGGAGTTGAAAAGAATCAAGTGTTGACTCAGAGGTTAGGTGGGACAAAGTTTTTGCATGATGTAAAATAAAAAGCAAGTCTGTCTTCCCTGCTTTTATTGCTAGACTAGTGCGGGAAATGTGTCAAGCTTATTTGGGAAGTGATCAGCTATTTAGAGGATATGCGGACCAATTGGACTTCAAATAGGATATTATAGTCGGTACAAACCAACATTCATTCGTCGCTATATAGACCACTAGCAATTCACAGCATATTGGTGCTTGTAAGTTGTGCTTTATATATTGTATAGATTGATGTAGTAAACCTGTCGGGCAGTGTGAAAAGCATCCTTGATCTTCAACAGGTCTTCATCTCTGGTCCCAAGAATACTAGTCAGAGCCACTTTCAAGTCGTCTTGTACATTGCTATTTCGGCGTGAATCTCTTTCGATGTTTCCACTTCTATTAAAAGGGCTATTGTTTTCAATCTATTCTCGCGTCTTTTAGTTAGCGTTAGTTATAAGCTAATAAAGATTCCCAATTAGTATAGTGAACTGGTAATAGACTCTACATTAACAGGCAATTCTTAATGTTTTCAAGACTACTCTTCTAACACATAAATACTCGGCTAGATCCCCGTTGATTCCAGAGGATAATTATACAAGCTCCCTAACTCAGAACTTTAAGAATCAGACTTGGAGTTATTATAAAATCCAATCTAGATTATCCAGCAAAGGCTATCTCAAAAGTATAAGCTGCACACAATTCTTAAAAAGACAAGTTTCAAATGAGGGCTCTTATTAGTTTATAATCTCTATATAACCAATCTTTGGATAGTATCAGGAGCTCTAACCTTTTTACGAGATGTATCATGTATAGTTTACCAGTAAACCTCAGTACCACTTTTTAATTCCGTAGACTAGGAGCGAATGCGATAACACGTAACCACGTGAAACCAGATGGACGATTAATACGAGGCCGTTCGTTCCATTACCTAGCGTTTACCTCGACATGTTCACGCCAGAGCTGCTATTAACGGCCCATCACCACCAGCAACACTGCAACAGCACCATGGTGCCAAGAGTTTACTCCGTATATTCAAACTAATTAATAAACAAAAATCCTCTCAAGAATATTTCCCTTCCGCTGCTGGTTCTACCTCATCTGGAAATCAATTTCACAGTGCACACTTGCAGCAAATACTTGAGCGTCAGAGAAGAGCGAAGGGATGACAAAGTACTATAGAAGATAAACACAGGCATGCCGATCTCGAATAGATACTCTTAGAGAGATCAGAGCACCTACCTACACATTTTAAGACAGGAGCGTGGATATATATACATACAGTAAGGCTCAAAACATCCTCAAATGCCATACAAAGTGTATCACAGACCTTTAGCCAACCAGAACCCCTGCGTTCATCTATTTCGCTTCGCCAAGGCTGTGGCGCTGGCGCTTCCAGTCGCAACACGACAGGCTTGCTCCAGGTGCTCCAGAGGACATAAAAATAGAACCAGCGCTTCGTGAGCGGCAATGACAGACCCCCCGGTCAAGAATGCGCTGAAGATTGATTCCGGGGATATGTTATTGAAAAGAACTCGAGACCTCCACTCTTATTATATTTTTCAATCTCTAAAAAATCTCTATCTTTCTTTTCTATTCAAATCGAATCCTCTTTCGCAGCTGGAAGTTCAGCATGGTACTCGTAAGATCGGCATTCGTTACAGCGGGTAGGTCACCCTAAACCCCACCCCAATATAGCGCAATGCGGAGAACGCAACGCTTCCGTACCTGAAGACCGCTGACGCAACTTCAACAGGCCTCTTCCTTACGACAGCAAGAGCCCTTTCAACAGCACCTGCTGCTACATTTGTCGCCAGCGACAATAGCATCTCCTTTGCGCTAAACATCCCTCAAGATGAGCATAGCAATGCGTTATTCTTCTCCATTTCAGGAGACAGCAGCTGCTCGTGGCTCGTCAGTCCCCCTTACCCATACATACGCCCCTTGCGACGGCCTCTGATATGACTCAATGTAGGCTATTGGGATGGGCAGCGAGAAGATGGACGATTCGTTGATGTTCCTGCTCTACTCCGATCCCTCTGGCAAAAACGGCACGTCCAATAATGCCTCGCTGCTTCCAGGAAAAGAAAGCTCCCACTAACTCGCAAATAGTAACCGTCAGTCCGCGATTGTCTCGCGGCCATGTCGAACCCAGCTACACCTCGAATGTCTCGATGACCGTTTTACCAGGCACGGGAATCGCAGGCAACACCACAACGCTGAATGCGAAGTGCTCCAATTGCAGGTCGTGGAAGGGCGGCTCCATCGATCCGAACAACACCGCGGCGAGGTTCACATATGCCACAGGCCCAGATGGCAACCTGAACACCAAGTCTCTGGCCGCAGGCATAAAACGGCATGCGACATTTGGGGCATTCGAGATGGATTTGACGAGAGCGGTGGGGGCAGGCAGCGTCCCGGTTCCTGCAGTTGCTGATTCTGCGGGCGTCAGGCAGACCCAGGACAAGACCGATCACGACGTTTCGGCTCCTCTGCACGCCTGTATCATGATCTTGGCCTTTGTGGGTCTCATGCCTATCGGCATTCTCGTCCTACGGGTTATGGATAGCCCGAAGTGGCACGGTGTCAATCAAACTCTGTCGGTTGTGGTGGCGTTGGTTGGAGCTTGCGTGGGCATCTATGCCGGAACGATGTTCAATCGAACGAAGAATTTCAATTCAGCGCATCAGATCCTCGGTCTGATGGTTATAGTATTGATGATTGGTCAATTTGTCGTCGGCTTCATGCACCACCGCATGTACAAGAAAACCCAGGCTCCCACGAAGCTTGCTCCCATTCACGTATGGCTTGGACGAATTGTCATAATAGCTGGTATTGTGGATGGTTTCCTGTAATTCATCTCAGTCTTTTTTTCCCAAATACCATCTTGCTAACTTTGATTTAGTGGCTTCCCATTGGCTCTCAACCCCAAATATGATTGGGCACTTCTCGCTCTTGTCCTCCTGGTGATTATTTTTATGGGGCCTTTGGCTTTCTGGAGATATAAACGCAATGTTCAAAAGGCGAAGACCGAGGCGGCGGTAGGCCCTACCGGCTATCAAAATGAACCCTGGATGAATACACAAAGCGAATTCAACTTGCACCCGATGAACCCTCCGCCTGTATATCAGAATCCTGGATACGGCCGTCAGTTTGACTGATGGAATGCCAAGGGGGAAATGTAGTATAAAGGTACTGGCGTTTGGTATACGGAGCTTGGTGTTTGGAAATGGACTTTGTGGCTTTGGCAAAACTCTTTTTGGCTATTCGGAATGCGTGGCGTTGGTCGAGAACTTCTAGACTTCGTTCCTGAATAAAACGGATCAAGTAAAATATCATTTTGGTTGCATTATAATAGTATTTTCGGTCTGCTGCTCCAGTGAACCACCACATTGTAAGCTATTTGGAGATATGTGGGTTCAACTTCCGCTCTTTAACTCCAATAATTCCTCACTTCATGTCGTTGTTTATGCTCAATCATTTTCAGGCTCCAGGCGCATAGTTGCGCTTTCACTCCCCGTTTCCTTGGCCCGCTCCGAACGCCAAAAACATTCGTATTCGTACAAGATGTCCTTCCCACTCACCAGCTCATTTCACCACTGCGTCACATAGTCCCTGCTTCCTGCTATCAGTTTCTCCAGATTCAACCTCGCGCTCCAAACAATATTATCCGTAATCCCCTTCTCTCGAATGTTGTCGGCATCCTCTGGCTTCGAACCCGCGATATCGCTGTCTTTGTTTACAGATCCAGCAGGTCGATGATGATAGAACAGCATAGGCTCCACCGAATAGCACTTCAAGTTCAACAGCTTGTCTTTACACGCGAACGCCAGCTGGTTATCGAACGCGAGGTCGTACGATGTCTTTGTCGCCAGCGCCGCCATGAGCTTCTGTGCCCCGCGCCGAGAAACCGCATACGAAAACACGCAGATGGGCGCGACGCCCCTGTGCACGATGCGGGTGCCCTCGGGATAATCCTTCAGCATCTTCAGCCAGGGCTGGTGCTCTTTCGGAGCCACGGTCTCGTCGTTGCTGATTATGTAGATGGGCTCGTCTTTCTCGGGGCCCGTCTCCCCGCAATGCCCGGGCCATAGAATGTCCCACTGGAACAATGGGGAGTTAGTTATTTCCTATTCAGGACGGTTTCGGGAGTGGATAGAGTTTATAATCCCAGTCTAGGAAATTTACAGGAGGAGTAGGAGTACATGAGACGAAACATAACAGAAGGGGGCAGGGTAAAATCAAAGAGCCAGTTTTGCTTACGTCGTCGCCGTAGGGAGAGTCCTGGGGCTCGGTGAGGGGCATCCCAGATACGGAGCGCACGCCTTTGGCGAATTCGGGCATCTGGGATAGGATGCGGACATCCCAATCGACGTCGTCTTCCATGATGAGCACTGACGATAGTTTTTGTTCGAGGACACTGGGGATTAAGGCTGTTAGATTGGTGAAGTGTGTGTAGTTGGGGACTTTGGAGTGGGGTCTACGAACCTTCGAATCGCATTTATGTGTGCCCGCCACGAGCCCAGCACCCCTCCACTCATTGTAAAGCCCTAATTGCATAAGTATTGACCAGTAAATAGTATTAGGATAAATAGCCATACAGCCGGTTTAGCCTTGTCTAAAACATCCTCGCCTTTAACAGCATCAACAAACTCCACTTCGAAGCCCGTCAACGAACTAGACAGGATCATTGCGTCTCTCTTGTCGGTCCGTTCCTTAAGCCCCAGAACAAGGACCTTTTCGAACTGTAGAAACACATACAAACATTAGTCTAGCAATGCGAAAGAGAACGCGCAAATATTTATATCCAGGATGACATACGCCAAGTGTTCCATTCCCCGCTCGAGCAATATCACGCTCGGTATCGTGGACCAGAGGCGTTGGCTGCGAGTGAGATAAGCTCCATGTCGGCGTTGTATAATTCGACGTGCGCAGGCCCAAGAAGACAAGCAGCAGCGAGATGGAACATGCTGCGATGACAAGGTGGCAGCGGGTGTTTTGGCGTATGGATGTCATCTTGATTATGAGGACGCAGACAAATTCACATGGTATTTTTGTGCTTTAGGAAGGAAGGAAGGAAAAAGCGCAAGATTGTTTTTCAGACAGGTGGCAGGGCAGGCAGGACCAGGACCTGGTAGGTATGATGGATGCATCAGGGGTGTCGACAGCGAGTGGTATTACAGGAGCAGGAAGATGGGAAATATGGATACCAACCAACCAGTACTCAGTACCTGACTAGGTAAATTATATATGCAACTACCCGGTTTAAGTGAGTGGTACGGTAGCTGCTTTTACATGTCCTGGTGCTCATGACAGTACAGCTTGCCTTGCTTGCCTTTCCCTGTCCACCTTGAAATTGAAAAGCAGCAATCATCTGCTCCGCGATCTGCATCTCAGTGAGGTGGTCGTTACACGTGTAATTTACTGTACCCTGCAGGCTAATGATCCCGCTCTCGCTTGTAGATAAAGGCCCCACTACAAAGCTTGTTCTACCCCTCGGTGTACGGAGGTACGCCAATCATTACCCCCCGTACGGAGTACCTGCGTATTGTGATACCTCCGTAAGTTGGGACCCAGTTATACTCTCAAAGATGATAGATCACCCTCGCTCTTGCTTCTCGGGGTCTCCTATCAAACAAGGCTAGTTGCGTTACTTCCATCCACTTTCGGCCTCCTTTGAATTAGGTAATCAATATTCATCTAACCTGTCCACCCTGTGGTTCATCCAGATAAATATACCTCCGTAGGTAAATTTACCTACATATTGTTTTATTTACTGTTTGCGGATTACACCTGATACCTAGGTAAACATCGATACCAAACTACCGGGTCACGTCACGCCGCACCCCGCAGCGGGAGTCCCGCTCTTCGCTCCTCGGCAGGGGCGCAGGATTCAAACCATGTCTGTTTTTTCATTAGTTCGGCGAGGTCTAATGTTCGGTTCACCGAAGGGAGCGAAGAAGGAAGAACCGACTATACCTCAATTTTATTAAAAACACGATCATATACTACTCCGTAGTATAAATCATACACCACCAGCACCGATAATTTAAAGACGTGCCAGGTAAAGATAGAAATTAATGCCATAGCACCAGATAGTATAACTTCTGTCTAGGTAATGCAATTATTATAAAACTAGGTAGCTATAACTTATTTATTAATGCCTATCCACTTCTACTCCACTCTGATTTTACGCGTATAAGCCTATAAGAGTATCTATACCCGAGTAAAGTAAACTGAGGGGCGTTTTTGAGTCCTCACGGTCACGGACCAGAAATCCATAAAAACCCACGTTTTACACTTGCAGGGGGTTCGTCCGACGTGTCCCCCCCCCCCTTTACACGCGTTCTGATTCCTGAACTTCTGATCGTAGTCGCTGCTTCACTACTTCCGATATATTTGATTCAAGTTATGAATTTGCTAGTTCAATATCCTTCAACGTATAAAAGTAGAGAAGTTTACCTTACCCAGGCCAAATTGTCAACCAGTTAGGTCCGTGGACATTGCGGATTTTATCGCTAAACAAAAAGGGGTTCGAGACTAGCTAACAGGCCAGGCCAGGTAGTTAAGCGCCTAGCTAAGACCATAAATAAAGGTGCAAATATGGCCATTTCTACACCTACATGGCACGCAGAGGAAGAAGGAAGAATCTCAGATAGCGAAAACTACGCCACGTCACCACTATCTACACTTCCTTACCACTGCTCTAGCTACCTATTCGCTTCAAGCCTTCTTTCTACCGCACGCGAATCCCGGGCCCGAAGAAGCGAGGCAGTCTCCAGCATGCTGGCCCTGTGTGGGTTGCTATGAAGGTTGCTCCAGCCTCATGCTCAAAGATCGGGGCGTGACAGTCGTTACTACGTTACTCCGTATTCCAACGCGGCGGTTCTATCTAGGAGGACTGAATGACTGAATGACTGGCTCCGGTGAGTGATTCCCCGGTACACTATCATCGGGGTCGAGCAAGGTGCCGAGATACATCGATGCTCTGAGATTGCTCACAGGCTCGGGATCGATCTGCACGTGTTGCCATTGGCTTGGAGGTCGTTGTATTTTTCAGTGAACTGGCGGAGTTTCTCGAGGTCCTTGAAATGAAAGGTGTTTTGACGATAATGCCTCGGTATGAAACTGTCTGTTTTCCTCGTCAACAGATTAGAAGAGGTTGGTTCTCGGTATCGAATCTCTGCTATCTGTCACGGTGAGATTTTCCCAAAGGAGCAAGGGTGATATGACTCCATCTTTAACAAGTGCCAGTCCGAATATCTGGTCTCTGATCTCGCGAGGGAGCTGAGAGAACCAGGGAGTCTCTTCTGGTATGGGATTATCCTTTGATGTTGACGGTATGGGTACGGAATCGACGACATGTTCCAAGAGCTTTTGTGTGGGGTTGAGAGGTATTCTGTAGGACGATAGAATCTAGACCCGTGTTAGTACTTGTTATGATCAGGGAAGAGAACTTCAAGAGACAGGCCTACTGCTTGCGGCTTCACTAAAAGACTTTTACCTTGGGAAGAAGACGAAACTCTAGGCTGTCCACGGTGATGATAAAGGTAAGTTGAATTGGCGTCATTGCGTGCTAGGAATGAGCGCAGGCCTTGTGAGAATGGTAAATTGTGTTGGGTTGGGTTGGGTTGGCTTCGACTCACTCTCATGAAGCGAAGCCAAGCGAAGAAGCCCGCCCTTTGAGGTTGCGCTGCCTCCCATCCGACAACTTCATCGTCCTCCTTCCTTCAATCATCCACAGCAAAGCAGTCATCTTCTCTGCCACCAGACCCCAACACCCCTTCTCCATCTCTGCGGCAGCCAAGCGCACAAGCCTCCACAATGCCTCCGTCTCAAGCGCCCGCCAGTTCAGGTGGTCCAGTGATCCCGGACGAAGCCTCTACGAAGGTAAGTGAGTTTCTTGACCTTGGAACGCTCACTGTCTAATGCAAGGTCTTAAGAAGGAATGCAAGAGTCTTAAAAAGGTTACGATTCGACTACAAAAGACCGTCACGACCGTCGAGCGAAAGGTCTCTGGTGTGCTCGCTCCCAAAGTAGCATCGCACACGCAGCGCATCGCGGCTCTCGAGTCGGCAGTCAAGTCCCTTATGGATGCCAACGTCAAGCTACGCGACCAAGTCAAGGGAACCCCTCCATCAAAGGTGAAGAAGAAGAACAAGAAGGACAAGAAGGTCAAGAAGAAGAAGGACAAGGCCCCCAAAGTGACTGCTCTACCGCCTCCACCACCTCGAACGCGTCCTTTGGTGGCTTTGCCGCATCAGGCCAGCGAAAAGGAGAAAGTTGAGAAGAAGACGAAGGCCGACGAGGATAAAGAGATGAAAGTCGAAGTGAAGATAGAGAGGCTATGAACTTCTGTTTGTTGGTGGACATCCTGTGTCTTTTACCTTTATAGCTGTGGTGGACAGCATCAACTTGCCTCATCCTAGAAGCACTCAATGTAGCTTTAAAGCCCTGGCCTGCTCAGATATTTTATTGGCTCATGCTCTGGATCTGTAATCTACTCTGATGCTTGAAGAGCGCGAGAACCTTCTCGGGCAAGTGCCTCCTGTCTCCTTTCCCATAACAGCCATGCAAACCAACCACGCTAGATCTGAAACTGCAACGTTTCTGACTTGCCCTGCGCCTCTCCACTCCTCAAGATCTTCTCGAGGATCTCCAAGTCCGCAAGAGCCTCCTCGGGAGATTGATTCGGGAGGGTGTGACCCTTGGTAAGTGCCTCGCCCCAAGCAGCATCCTCCTGTTCAACTCCATTCCCTTGGCCTCTTTCCTTGAAGTCCACCGTAGAAGATTTACCGTCCTTCTCTTCGCCCTCTCTGATGGTCACCTTACTTCCCATAACCGATACACTGCCTTTTTCGCATGCGATCGTATACTCACTACCAAAGAGTGTAGTGCCAAAGGATACCGAGAAGGTGCCAGAGATGCCAGACTTTGTTAGCCAGATAGAGTTCACAGTGTCGACAGGAGGAAGTTGTTCTCGGAGAAGCGTCGAATAGGCAGTCAGAGCAACGGGTTTGGCCTCCTCTCCCAAGAGCAACCTGGTTGCGGCAACAAAGTGGACACCTAGATTTTGGGTTGTTAAAGGTACAGAACGCCTAGTAAATTACAAAGAAACTGATTTGAAACTCAAAAGGTACTTACCACCGTCGAGAACAAAACCTCCTTGATATCCAGGATGTTGACGCCACGGCGTCTCTGCCCCAAAATTAGCTCAAAACAGCTTTCTGGGAAAACTCGTGGCCCTCACTATAATACTTGTCGCTAGCAGTTACGTTGCCGAAGCTCTTGACCGTAAATCCTAAAATGCGTCCCAACTTCTGTACCTCCTGTCTTGCATACACAAAGCTCCCCAAGTATCGATAGTTCTCTGCAACGCTCCAGGTTGCACCGCCCTTTACCTTGTCACTCTTCGAATACTCAATCAAACCCTGAGCCCTCTTGAGATCCTTGGCGATTGGCTTTTCGGAAAGTACGTGCTTGCCTGCAGCGAGTGCGGCTTCGATATATTCAGGTTGGTTGAGGATGGGCAGAGCAATTATGACGGCGGCAATGGAGTCGTCGAGCAGCAAGTCATGGTATGTTTTTCCGGCGCCAGAATCGTCCGAGTAGAGGTCGACTTTGACACCTAGTGCTTGTGCGGATTTCAGGGAACGCGAATAGATGGCCTTCAGCGTAAGGTGGGGGGTAAGCTGGACGGCAGGCAGGTGGTGCTCTTTTACGAAGATACCGCTGCCGATGATTGCTACGCCGATTGTCATTTTCTGCTCGTCGAGTTGAAACGAGGGACGATGTTATTGTTTTTTGGTGGACAGAGAGGGAGAGGAGATGTTCTTCGGTACACCAGGTATTTGAGGCAAGGGCGTGGGTGAGAGTGGGGGTGAGGTTGCACAAATACTGTAAACCTTGCGTCAACCTTGTCCTTGTCCTTGTCCTTGTCCATCGTGACGAAGTCGTTACCTGCTGCACAACATCAACATCAACGCCCACGCCTTTCTTTGAATCCCGCCATCAAGCAACACTGCGGTGATACTAATTCTGTCAGGTGAGCGAACTTATCGTGATATCGATTCTGTCGTGACCCGTTCGGCGTTCCTGCATTTCAATCTTGTCAATTGGTCACGCCATGCCAAATGTACCCGCGAGAGAAGCCTCCACAGTACAATATCGCGTTTGAGTTCATAACACAAGCCTGATTCTGTCTTACGTTGCAGAGAGTTGATCGAAGGGGTCAAACAAAAGCTTGCTGGTACACAAATCTCGGTACCAATACCAGCACCAGTGCTGGGTATTGATGGCTAAAATGCCAAAAGCTTACTACACAGGGCGAGAAGGCAAAGCTGCCCGCTCCATGTTTCCAAACGTTTTACCATGAAGTTCTCATTCTTACAATTGGGTGACGCCGTCCTGCTGTTCAAATCAAGCGTTTCCCAAATTCAGCTTTATCGCCTGGATCACATGAGTGCTGTCAACAAGCAAGGAAATTTCGAAAAGATGGATTTCTGAAAGACTGGCAAGTACTGTTTCACAAACTATCAGATATTTGTAAAGTACTGTCCCCCAGACACCTGACACTATGACTTTAGGCAAATAGTCAAGAGTTGTCTATCACTGATTCCATCTCTTCTGCTCTGATTCCATCTCTTTCCGTCCGTGGTGACAAATTCCCAAGACATTCTTCAGTGCCTATAATTGCCACCGCCCCAATGTTTCAGCTCATTTTCACTTCCATACACCACCAAAATGAAAACACGTTCTGTGTCGCTCTTCCCCGATGCATGCCAAGGAGAATCGGGCTGGCCAAACGAGAACCTAATAACATCGCCAACTTCAACGGCTTGCAAAGGTGCCATGTCGAGCATACTTCCAGTTTTTGCATCCGCGAATTGGGGGTATCTTCCTTGTCCATTAGCAGCCTTGCTCACTATTGTCGGATTTCCAAGCAAGGTCGTGCAATAGATGCTGTTGATGTCTCCTGGGTTGTCTGGGATGTACATCTCTCCATCTGTATGCCAAGGAGGCGCCCAACCTGTATCCCCCGCGTTGCTCATACGGATCAATATGTACATACCCTTGGATATGGCCGCTGTCCTACCAGCTTGGTTTTCCTTGGATTGGAAGTCCGCTGCAGACATATCGATGAATTCTCTCACAGCTCGTTTGACGGTCGATGACCTGCCGTCCGAATTCTGGCAGATGAAGTCAGTCATCTCTTGGGCTGGAAGTGCCGATCCGAGAGCTCCGCAATAGCTGTAAAAGGCACGACCTCGGAGAGTTGTTATGTGAGGCAAATGAGGGATGGGACCAAGGTTGGAGAAAGGAGTGAACTGTTCTATCTGATTGGGACTGGCTGTCATCTTGAGGTGAAAGGCTGTAGAAGTCAAGATCCGCGGTGTGTGATTATGATGTCGCAGAAGAGGAATGCTGATGTTGATGGTGTTCTGTTCTAGTAAGGAATCTGGAATATCCATTACCTTTATACCCTGGTTGTTAAACTTGGGATTCACCCCGAATTTCCAGGAAAGGAGTGGATAGTACTACTATCCTCAGAATGTTTCGTGAGAAACTGAACAAAGGGAACTATCCCAGTACATTCGAGAATTCCCCAAGTACTTGATGAGAGAGGCCATTTGAGTGTTTGTATTAGGTAATCCATCAAAGAACAGCTGGTCTGGGAATTTCTCTCGCTCTTGAACATAATGACTAACAGCAAACAGGGTGTTTTCGTCAGCCCAAGAACTGATTCAGGGGTAGCCACGTGATTTGATCACATGTGGAAGTCAACCATGCGGGGGTCACAAGGCTCAGAATGGAACCCTCGAGTTAGCGCTCCGAAGCAGCTTCACCATCTTGAGTAATAAGCATGTTATGGATGGTTGGTGGTTCAAGTCATGAACTACAAAAGACTAGGTTGAAGGAATTACCAATCTGCAGCAATATACAAGGATACCCGCTAAGTAGCGTAGTCCTTCTGAAAACCACGCCCACAGAGAGGTTAATTAAGCATGTAAAAGTAAGTGTTCCGGAAATCTCAATAACCAACTAGATAAACACCAAAGTTCGGGAACTCCCCCCCCCCCCCAAACCAACAAGCTGAACATGCATGCATACATACGCACGCATCCCGAATCCCACCACCACCTCTATCACGATACTTATTCGCTCTCACGATATATACATCCATACATACCCCTCATCGACGAAACCTTCCCCGCAGTCAGTCAGTCCAGTCCAGTGTCCAGTGCCCACCGCCGAAGAAACGCCATGCTGGTGTTACATCGTACCTAGATTACCCAATCAACCAGTTCCAGATCCCGAATGCTGACTCGCACTCGCATTCCCAGGCATTCATACGCGCCACGTTCACGTTCACGTTCACGTACTTCAACCAGCCCGGCAGCTTCTCTTCTCCTTCTCCTTCTCCTTCTCTGTTACTGTACACCAGCACTACATACATACATACATACATA
>QGML01000009.1:0-49424 GCA_007825375.1 Lachnellula willkommii | reverse complement strand
CGCTTCCAGCAGCAGACGACAGCAATCCTACAACGCGACCGACCATGACGCCGCCCTTCGCGCATCTCTCACAACACTCCTCTCAATCGGCGCCGCCGCTGCCAGGGGAAAGCGCGCTGCTGTAAATCCCACAACTACAAGCGTAGAGCCCATGGGTTTACGCCTTGTTCCCGAGTCTCAACTCACTGGCGCGGCACAGCCCAACACTTCCCGTCCGCTTTCTCCCTCTACGCGTGCTAGAAGTAGTCCATCGGTATCATCACAAGAGGCGATCGAAAAGGGCAAGAGAAAAGCAGCTGCGAGTGGGGAGAAGACGAAACGGCGGAAGAAAGTGGCTGTTGCTGAGGCGGGCGACGAAAGCACTCTTTTTACCTGGGTAGTGAGTGCTGGCGTGCTTGTTCTGGTCTCAGTGGTGGGCTTTGGAGCTGGGTATGTTATTGGACGGGAGGTTGGGAGGCAGGAGGTCAGTGGCTTGGGCTTTTCTGATGGGGGGAGTTGTGGACGGGAGGCTATGCGTGGGAGTGGTAGCCTGAGGAGGTTCAAGTGGGGGATTGGGGGCGGTGGGAAGAGTGTCGTTGCTTGATTGATGAGATGATGGATACCAGGAGATATGATTGAACGTGCAGTTGATGATTTATGGGATGGGGGCTTGGTTTGGGACGGAGTTTTGGGTACATAGGCACATATCATTTGAGCGCTCATCTTCCATGGTGTTTATTTGGATTTGGGATCGGTGCATAGGACTAATCAGACGAAAATAAATAAAAATGAACACGCACAGAGCGTCTGTTGTGAGATCTTTGAATAGCATGGCTGTTGAAAGCTTCTCGGTCATTATGTTCAACCCCACTCGACAACACCTGTACTATGGTCTCCCCATGTACAGTGTCCTAAGATATTGCTGCATACAAACCATTCATTGATGAATAAAAGCAAGAGGTGCTGACCCCAACATTGACAGCCTCAACGAAAGAGCTTGGTATGTTCGAGAACCGGAGTCATTCCTGGGTGTCAATTAGAGAATCTTTACCAAAGAAGACTTATAGTACATAACACTGCTAGGATAGAACTGCTTCAAGTCGCAACTTTCGTATTTCTGTCTCGGCACCTTGAAAAACAGCTCCAGGTGCCCGATTTTGGAAGACGCAATGAAGTTGAGAAGCGCTTCCAGGAGTATCCCGTCAATGGAATGTCCAGAGCCGATGTGCAGGCTATTCAAAGTCTCTCGGGGCGCTTGCAGTGCTTCGATCATAGGCAGGGTGAAGGAATGTGAGACTCTGGTCCCTGGAGGACATGTGCAAGATTTTAAAGGATTTGGAGGATTCATGTTCTTGGCGACTTCAGGCGTGACGGATATGTGATTTAGTAGATTTGAGGTTGTCGCATCGTGATTCTCGTCGTAATACTGTAGTAGATTTCAAGGCTTTCCAGTGTTTCATGCTGCGAAAAACATCCAAGGTATTCTCTGGGCTTGATGCAGAGTATCCAGAGAAACGCAACAGTCGAAGATTGTGTATGTTTCCAAGGGGTTCGAATGAAGCAGACTCGATAAGAAGGTGAAGTGGGTTAGTTCTCCACACGCAGCTATCATAGGGTGGCGATTCTAGCATAGGTAGCTGCCTTTGAGATTTCTTAAACGTCTAATACCTTATAACTAAAACTGTTTCGGTTGAATCGTAGAATGTTTAGCATACTTACTAGAAATAGGAAAATAATTGTCATGAATGTCCATGTCATCCTCGTATATGAACAATTTATCAATATGTCATCGGCCAAAACATTTAGCCACATGCACCACCACCACTAGCCACAGTACAGGTTTTCGGGGTGATGCATGCTTTGCATGCCCTTGCATCTCAACTCCAATGCCTTGGTCATTATATTCATGACGCCATGAGACAGTATTACGTCGTGGATTTTATCATAGATTTGGTTTGTATATAAGATAGTCTGAACGTTAAATACAATGGAGTTTGTATTCCTATTTATCAAACAATCCCTTCACGCAATCACATACTACATCCAACAATCCTCAGTCAACTTCAAAATAAACATACATCATGGACGCCGCTTCGAACGCAGTTAACAAGCTTTTCACCTCCAAGAGCCCAGCTCCCGAGAAGGAAACCACCCAGGATACAGTGGATACTTCCAAGTCAGACATTGACGCCACACCCGCCACCACCTCCACCTCCCCCGGCGACGATGTAGACACAACGGTCTCTTCCGAGGTCGCGCCCGCAGTCGAGCACGAGCACGTCAAAAAGGAGCACGAGACGCGCGAGCAAACGTTCGTCGAGAAGGAAAAGCACAAAGACCACTACCACACCACGATCCAGCCGCTCAAAGACTCGGAAGTCCGCCCCGAGAAACACGACCACGTGCAGGAGACGGAGCACCGCAGCTTCGACCACGATGACAAGGCGGCCGAGGTAAAGGCCAAGGCGGAGGCG
Source organism: Lachnellula willkommii (assembly GCA_007825375.1). Lineage (NCBI taxonomy): Eukaryota > Fungi > Ascomycota > Leotiomycetes > Helotiales > Lachnaceae > Lachnellula > Lachnellula willkommii. The sequence goes on along the minus strand of QGML01000009.1, from coordinate 46,971 downwards.
GATCGAGCTGGGTTCGAGAGCACGAGCGAGAAGAAGGAGTTCGAGTCGACGACGAAGGAGGCGGGGTTGGGGGAGGAGCACGTACATCATCACTTGCATGAGACTGTGCAGCCTGTGATTGAGAAAGGTAAGAGGGATAATAGAATGAAGGCTGTCGAGGGCATTTGCTAACATGGCACAAACAGAGGTCATTGTCCCATCTGTTACACACAAGAGGGTTGATATCAAGGAGAAGCACCAAGAACCATCCGAGCACCATGGCGTGACCACCAAGTCCGCCATATCGGTTGATGAGTTCAAGAACAAGTTGGATGGCGAGAATACGTCGACAGTTGTGGAGGGTAAAGCTGTGTAGGTTTACAGCTCTATGGGAGACAGGTGATATAAGTAGTGTTATGGCCATGGAAAATATCAGATGGTTATTCATATCTGTCAAAAGTTTAGACGTCAACAAGACTTAAAATAGTAAAATTATATATATAAAATATCTCAACCTTAATATTGTGCCATCCAATAACATGGTCTTTCCATTCCACACCTGTTTAGAATAGCATGTTAAAAACACCACCAGAGAAATAAAGTCATCCTTGCTGAGCCTGCGTTGTTCAAAACAGCATGTAGCAGTAGTTACCTAGCTTCAATGCGGCGCAAGGTATGCGTAGCGAGTATACTCAAAGTGTGTTTACTGAAATGCATTGGGATGTTGAAGCCCTTTGAGGATGACGACTAGGCTTCGTGGCAGAACCAAGCGGGAAGAATCAGTTCAAGAGGATTGTCACAATCACAAGCAATCAAGTAAGAGAAAACAGATATATCAATGTTGTATTACGCGGACGGGGTGCATCTAATCCATTGCAAGAGGCAGAGCAGGACCATACTCACCAGACTATGTTACAAACAAGGAGTTTGTGCGAAACTACCGCACCGCAAGTGACCCAGGAAATGGAAAACAAAACAAGAACTTTTCCTGACATGCCCTCGAGAAGCCCACATGAAGCTCGATCCACTCCAAGATATCTAGGAAGATATGAGAAGATTCATCTCGACTTCGTAATATGTCGCATGCCCACAGGTAGTATCCCAAACGCCCCATAGATCGGTATCAAAAAGCCCAAAGCCCGTTGTGTGTAAGACAGGCAGCCACAAGCCAACAGCCCACTGGTGAAAAATGTCTCAGCCCACAAGTTCGATCTCAATGCCCACAGCTCCTATCAAGGAGAATAGTCAAGAGCCCACAACCCACAAAGTCAACGACCCACAGATCAAAGAGACACTTCCGTAGAAGCATCGGTGCGGCAGCGAACATCTGAGACTTAGAAAGTCTGCTTCTTGCCTTGGAAGTCTCCAAAGCCACCTCGGTTCGTGCTTGCGCCACGACCACCACGAGCACCTCCACGTCCACGATCACCACCACGGCTGCCTCCACGTCCACCGCCACGACCACCTCCACGTCCGCCACGATCTTGGAAGCCACCGCGACCTCCTCGTCCACCTCCACGGCCACCACCTCCAGCACCACGGTCTGGCTTGGGTGTAGCATAGTCGAGACGGACTGGGCGACCAGCAATCTCTTGTCCCTTCATGGACTCGTAACCAGCCTTGGCACCATCAATCGAGTCAAATGTGACGTATCCGAAGCCCTTGGGGTTACCAGAATCCCTAATATTATTAGCATGAAGCAGACAAAGGATGGAAGAGGATACTCACATATCAGTAGGAAGTCTGACGTTAACGACAGTTCCGTACTCGCCGAAAGCCTCACCAACAGCGTTCTCATCAGCATCGAATGACAAGTTACCAACAAAGAGGGTGTCAGAGGGAGGGTTGGTTGAGTCGCCGAATTGCTTGGCACGGCTGTCGGCCTTGTCTTTTGGACCATCGTTGGATCTTGGGGTAGAGAAGTCGACATTGGCCTTGCGACCATCAATGTCTTGATCCTTCTTGGCAGCAAGGGCAGCAGCAGCGGAGGCAGAGCTGGCGAACTCGACGTATCCGAATCCCTTGGAGCGTCCACTCTCACGATCGGTGATGATGTTTGCACGGGTGATCTCTCCGAACTCCTCGAACTCACGGTACAACCACTCGTCATCGACGTTCCAGCTCAGGTTACCAATGAACAGGTTCTTGCTTCCATTGTCATCGACGGCCTCGGTCTTGGACTTCTTGGTGGATGCAACGGGCTCGTCCTCAGCCTTGCGCTTCTTGGATGGGGCTTCAGTCTCAGCGGCAGAGTCTTCAGAATCGGAGGAGTCAGAGTCGGACCCAGAGCCGTCGGAATCATCGTCGGAGCCATCGGAGTCAGACTCATCATCGGACTCCTAGTACATGGATTAGAATCGAGAGGATTGAAGAGGGATAGATGGAGAACTCACAGTAGCCTTGGCAACTGCCTTGGCAGCACCATTGGTAGCAACCTTTACAGTCTCGACAACCTTCTTGGCGACGGCGACTGGTGCACTCTCCTCATCAGAATCGGACTCGTCGGAAGATTCTTCGCTGTCGGAAGCGGCAGCAGCAGACTTTTTAGGAACGGGGTCAGAATCAGATTCCTCGGAGTCAGAATCCGAGCCCTCAGACTCGGATTCCTCAGAGGAAGAGGAAGAAGAGGAATCTACCTGTTTCTTGGCAGCTTGGCCGTTGGTCTTGCCATTGGCTTTGCCGTTCAAGACAGGCTTTGCGACCTCGGCCTCGGACTCGGAAGAGTCTTCATCAGAGTCGGATTCACTGGCGGCGGCGGGCTTCTTCTCATCTTCGCTGTCGCTCTCAGCCTCGGAGGAGGATGGCGACGGAGATGGGGCCTTCTTGACAGGCTTGCTGCTCTTCTTGCCATTGACCTTGGTGGCAGTGTCTTTGGCGATCTGCTTGGACTTGGCAGCAGGAGTCTGAGATGGTTTAGTGACAGACGCGTTTTTGACTGCTGAGATTGATTTGACCTCTGACTTGGACTTCTTGTCCGTCTTGGGGGCTTTGACTTTGGACATGATGGAGAGGGTGGGTGGGAGAGGAGTATGGGTATGAGTATGATGGGAAGATGTATGTGTATGGAGTACAGTTCAAGATGTGAAAAGTTGTGTGTGAAGAGGATGGAGGATGGAAGTTGAAGGTTGAAGGTTGAAGGTTGAAGGTTGGATGTGGGATGTGGGAAGAAGAATATTTTTGTAGATAAAAAAAAGTCCTGTTAAGTGGGGAACTAAAAGCGGGAGGCGGTGAAAAGCTCTTATCGAGTCCACCAGTCCAAATCTGAATTTTCATCCTCGCTTATCAGTACCTTAGCGGGGGCTCGAGCTCGAGATGAAGAACCATGCAGCATGCCATGCCATGCCCCTAAGGGCTAGCGCTTAACGTGACTTGGATTTGTAGAGTATCCACTTGTTACCCAGAAGAGCCGCATTCCAAGGTAATTCCAGCTCTACGAAGAGTGTACTACAGTACCTACCACCACCACTCAATTGTCCTCAACACCCACATCACTCTCAATCCCGCCATTAGCACCTCACCATGGCCCCAACCCCCGAGTCCGCTGCGTTTCTAGCCAAGAAACCCACGGTCCCCCCAACCTTTGACGGTGTCGATTACGATGATACGGCTCGATTGAAGCAAGCTCAGGATTCGATTATTCGGGAACAATGGGTTAGGAGCATGATGGCGAGATTAGTTCGGGAAGAGATGGGGAAGTGTTATTACCGGGAGGGGGTCAACCATTTGGAGAAGTGCGGAGCTCTGAGAGGTAAGCATGACTGGAGGGATTATACTGCAGTTGGCGCTGCAGCTTTCAATTGATAGGACGGAACGGGGAAGATATATGCAATACACCAAAACATGGCTAATTCATTGTGCCCTTCAGAACGATATTTTGAGCTATTGAAGGAGTCGAAGATCCGGGGATACCTGTTTGAGCAACAAAACCACATCTCAAAGCCACAATAGGATGGGTTTGCAGCAGGATATGTCGGGGAGGGAGGGACTAGAACTGGACTGGGCAGACTCTAAGATGCATGGCTGGATGAAACGCTGTTGTATGAATAGAAACTAGCCTCAGTGCAGCGGTATCAAATACAAGCTTCTGCACCCAACCCTCGCCTTGCCCACCGTTGTAATCTCAAGCTCTCACTCAATTGCTTGTATTTGTTCCCAATCGTGATTATCAAACTTTCATGCCAGAATTTCACATATTCAAATTTGCATTTCCAACCGTTCCGAAGCTACCATTGCTCAAAGTATCGGGTACACTCGGTCAATCAAGAGCTTGATATTCGCGTCGCAACCGTGCTCTTCCGGCTCCCGTACAATCTCCAAAAAAGTTCATGTTCAAGTACCAGCCCAGCCCAGCTCAAACCATTTCAGCACAGCACAGCACAACACAACACCACCACAACAATGATCTGCCGCTCCTGTCTGCGCAAAGGCGCATCGTCCATCCGGCCCACAATCTTCTCGCGGTCTCTCACAACCACAATCCCCCGCCTAGATGCTCCAACTGCCACACCAAGCTCCAGCCCTCCAGCAGCCACCTCGACCTCTGCAGCACAACCCTTCAGCACTCCCCTCTCCCCAGCACCAAGCGATGTTTCCCTAGGCACATCACTAAAACCAAAACCCAAGACCAGTGCCCTCCCAGCATCGATATGTCCGCCGGGGTCAGTGATGAAGGGGCTAAACTATTTCAAGGGCAAGGATGACCCGATTGCGTTGGCAGAGGAGGAGTATCCAGAGTGGCTGTGGCATGTTCTGGACGTAAAGGACAAGGCTAGTGCGGTGGAGGTTGAGGCCGGTGATGAGTTTTGTAAGCAGCCTCTTACCCGGACGTCTCTGCCATGAGAGAGTTGAAGAGACCAAAGGGGATTGCAAGGCTAATGATGTGCTCACTCGCAGCCAAATCCAAGAAGCTCAGACGCAAAGCAGCGAAACGCCAGCGCAAGCTGGAAGCCAGACTCCTTGCCTCGGGCGATATATCAGCATTGACGCCCAAAGTACCCATTACGAGACAGAGTGTGGATCTGCCGAGTGGAGAGGAGGGAATGGGCGAGAGATCAGAGCTGAAGAGAGCCATGAGACAGGAGAGGAGGGCGAAGATCAAGGAAAACAATTATTTGAAGGGCATGTAGGTTGGGGGTGGATGTTACTGTATAGAAAAGGGGGGTGGGATGCATGTTGCGAACTGGGGTGGGATGGTTCATTGCATAGTCACAGGTGCCGGGGATATTGTATGATTTGAAGGGTATCTGTATTATACATACAAGCTTGCAATGCAAAGCTAGGCTATCATAATTGATGTCTTGTTGTACAAGTATGAGATCTCTCGGATCATCTACTGTATGTCTACTGCTGTGACTAGTCGTCCTCGTCCCCATCCCCCTCCCCAATAGAAGACTTCTTCAACTGCAATTCAGCCTTCAGCTTCCTAACATTATCCTCTAATCGCTTCTTCAATAGCATGTTAGTCTGTGCCGCTAACTGAGCCTGCACGTTTTCAATCTGCTTCTCCAGATCCACGATATCCTCCCTCATGCCTTGGATCTGAGCAAGTTTCGCCCTCGCTTCTTCATCAATACCTCCCTCCGAGTCGTCTTCGTCATCCGCGTCTTCGTCCTCCACGGATTCATCTCCACTATCTTCCTCGACACGACCTGGAGTCCCCCCATTCAGAGTAGCGCCTTCATTCGTAGACATTGGAGTCGCGGCTTCGAGATTCTCAGCTTGCATAGCTGCCTCCAGCTCGGCCTCCAATTCTGCATCCATGGCCTCATCCACGGCCCCATTAACGTGGTGCTCTTGACCAAAGTAGCCAGGCGTATCATCAACCTCGCCCTCGGCATCATCGTCCTCGGAATATTGTCCCTGTCCATCCTCGTATCCATCAGGACTGCTCTCGGGACTAAAAGCACTCTCCCGTCTACTCTCCTCTTCCACATCAAACATTTCCCACTTTGAAGAAACAGCCGCCTTGTCTTCGGTCATCAGCCGTTCCACCTCTGCCTCCACAGCTTCGATCGCCGTCCTACTAATACGTTTTCGGAATCTGCGCTTGCGGGCATAATGCATAGGCGGGGTCAGCCCGTGAGGATACTGAAAGGTCTTCGGATCGATAATATTAGGCAGTGGAATAGTCTTCGCCTCGTCCTCCCTTGCGATGGGCGCAAATACCCATAACATCTGGCAGATATCCGCACTCTTCCACCATCCCCTCTTATCCCAACTCTTCATGCCCTCCACAATACACGGTAAATCCACCAGCGTAGCAGCGTAGAGATGGCTCCTGATATTGACTGATGCTCGCCGTCCATTCGCTTCATAGAACTTCATTTGTACATCTGCGCCCCCTTGACTCAGCGGCAGACCAATCTTCTTGTTCACTATCGCTTCGCGCAGGTACTCGCAGTCGTCACCGGGGAACATGCGCAACACGAATTCTTCCTCGATTGTAGGGTCCAGTTCGCGGTCGCTGGCTTCCGAATCATAACCATCTCCAGGAGGGTGTTTCGGCGGCTTGCCCTTCAACTTCGGTTTGATATGAACCGGCGTCTGCGCAATAGCAGGTGTCTTGGGACCGAAGCTGATCTTTACTCGCTTTGCGGCAGGGGGTTGGACTGCTATTGTGGAGCCTTCATTCTCGCTCTCCGAGTCGACATCTTTTGGGGGGCGCTTCTTACTTTCGAGGAGCTTGGCGCTGGGTTTGGATGCTCGGCCTGCTTTGGTCTTTTTGGGCTTGGGGACGTCTTCGATGGTGGGTGCAGGGGTTGAAGGCGTTGATTTGGCGATCAACTTGAGTTTCGGGCCTCCTGGAGTTGAACTTCTGGGCGTTGAAGCTGGGCCTGCGCCTGGAGTTGCGGAGGGTGTGGCCAGGGATGCATCTCTGGGGATTCCGGTGTTGAGCTTTAACTTGATGCCGCTCATCTTGAGGGTCTCTGGTTGGACGTTCCAAAGATCGTAAGGGGGCCAGACGTGGATTATGGCAGTCGATTTCGAATCCTTTGGTGGTAAAATGAATGGGTGTTGGCGTTGCGTTCTTGAGAGGGAGGGAGATGTGGGGGAAGCTGGGGTGGCTGTGTTCATATAAATTCGATACGGCGGGCCAAGCAGACCCTTGACGCAATGCGCCGCGCCTGAGCTTTTGAACCCTTCAATATTCCCTTCCCTTCCTCCTCCTATTTATTCACTTTGCACTTTGCAATCCTGTACCAATAATCTCCCAAACATCTCCCAAACATCTATCTACAAATCTTTTTACGACCTTACGACGGCCATGAGGAACTCCACGTCCAACGTTCCTTGACTTTACTGTCCAACCCGCCAACCTGCAAACCTGACACCCAGCAGTCACAATGACAACTCCCCAAGCGCTCCACCACTCCCTCCTACGTCCATGTATCCTCCACATCCTCCGCGCTGCCGGTTACCACTCGACACGCCCCTCTGTGCTTGACACGCTCACGGATCTGGCGGCAAGATACATGTTCCTGCTTGCGCAAGCAACTGCAAATCACGCAGCGCTGAATCATACAGAGCCCGAGCTTGCGCTGGAGATTTCAGTGCAGGATGTGAGGATGGCAATGCAAGATTGCGGCGCGCTGATACCCGAGAAGCCGATGGTAGAGCAGGAGTTTGACGGTGAGGAGGATACACGGGGTATGGATGCCTTTCTGGCTTGGGTGCAGGGGCAGGGGAATAAGGAAATTAGGAGAGTTGCTTTGGAGGGAGATTCTGAGAAGCAGGATTACTTGGCAGGTTTGTGGCCATGGGATCGAAGCTCAAGTATATGCTAATCAAATGCAGCTCTCAAGAAGAAGCACAATACAACCACGGAGGGAGATACGAGATATAACGGCACGATATTGGGCAAACCCGCGGAACCTCGAGCGGTCAAGGTGGAAGGGGGAGATGTAAGCAGCGTCAAGGAATGGGCGGAACGGTTAAAGAGACCTCGACAAGACACATCAATCGTCTCGTCGCGGCGCCAGTCTTCAGATCTAAGCTCATTGGCGGATGAAATCATGGATGGCATTGAGTTTTAGCTGCGGCCATGATTGTTCCTGCATTGCGACGGCGTTTGGAGAAATATGGTATGTATAATACATGGAAATATGCGGATACCTCCCAGAAGATAAAGTCCCAATCTCAACCTCTCCCTCACGACTGTTCTTTCACACTGAACCAAGACCCTCATTCTCAACCCTGTTCCCTGCTCCTCCGTCAACGCTCTGGCCCTCTTTCCGTGCGGCCTTGATATCTTCCCTCGCCCCCTTTTGCTCGGCCTTTTGTCTATCCAGACCACTGGTCAGACTGTCCTGTTCGCCCCAGCCAGCATTCTTCTTGTCGAGCTGCGCGTGCATAACTTCTCCCTCTCCAGCAGCGCGCATCTGCTCCCCTTCCAGATCCTCATTCTGTGGTCCGATTTTGCTTCCTGGTAAGGTGGCATTGCTGTCGTCTGCATTGTCTTTGGGGTGGTCGCCATGGCCTGCAGCGGTGGCCATGCCTACGGACATTGCGGGGGTGGCGGTAGATTCGGGGTTGGTGTCATTGGCGCCGAATGTTGTTCCTGCTCCTCGAGCTGAGTTTAGGGAGGATTGGTCTTGGGAGGCCGACATGGTTGGTGTTGGTGTATTGGTTTGATTTTGAAGGGATTTTGAAGTGTTGAAGAAGGGTTGAGTTTGAGACTATGGTGGTGGGTAGAACTGTATTTCTTGAAGTCGACAAAATATAGCAATTGTATATTCCACTTGGAATTATTGCCCCTCGCTGTGACGTATTGATCTGGTCTGTTTCTAGATTCACCCCGTCGTACCGCTAGAGAGCTTCCTCGCTAATTTGAAGCTGCGGAGCGAAGCTAGAGAGAGTCTTGGCTTGGTTGTCAACCACAAGAACCACAGCCTTACCCTTACGGCTATAACCACCTTCAGCCTTACCTTACGCCTGTAACCAACCTCTTTCATAATTTACGAGATTTACGAGATTTACGAGATACGCTTTCTTTCTCATGATAGACTTCATGCCTTTGACACCCATCACTCTTCAAGCCCTCTGAGGACATTACTCCAGCCGCGGTAATCAAGTTGGCCAGTCACCCACCATGCCTTTCCCCTTCACCCTCCCCACCACATCAGCCTTTTCCTTTTCTACCTTTTTCAGTAGCGACTCTCATCCATCTCTTCCACTATCAGCCAGCACTTATCGTGGAGTTTTACGGAACAATCTGAAAAAACACAAACGTCTACCTGCTCATGAACAAGCGTCAAATCTGGGGAATATACTTTTAAATCTCAACAATTATATTCCATACCTACTCGCAGTTGATGCGGGGCTTGGAAGTCAGCCTGTATCTGGAGAAGAACTAGACGTGCTACTCAAATCAACGCCAATCCTAGAATGGAGGCCTACGCTGTCCGACAATGCTATTCCTGGGCGGGAAGCCACCAGGTTGAAAATCAAGTCTCTCGAGTATGAGATCTATTTTGTTCTCTCCACCCTAGCATATACCCAAACTCTTCTGTCCAGGGCTTCCCTCCATCCCCTATTCTCCTCGGCAACCGCATCTCCAACTCCCGAACAGCGGACCCTCGCCATTACAGCGGCAACAAAGCACCTCCTTTCAGCAGCCTCAATCCACGATTATCTCTCTACACGCTCAGATCAGGTCCCAACAGACCCTCCCTGTACAGACATCACCAAATCTACGTTCCGGGCTCTCTCGTCATTGGCCATGGCTGAGGCTACTCTGTTGGCAGTCCTGAAAGATGATCCATATCCTGCCGCGGTAGCGCAAGATCGTAACAAGAATGACAAGGAGTGGATGATCAAAGCTCCTGAGATTCCAAAAGTTCGAGCGCATCTCTTCGCACGTTTATGTCTGGCGGCGGCTGAACATGCTGCCAATGCATATTCGTTGTTGAATTCGCTTTCTGGGAAGGGGAAGATTGATTCGGATCTTTTGAAGTACGTCGATGATTTGAGGAGGTCGGGGCGTGGGAAGGCTTGTCGATTCTTTGGCATTGATGCCGAGCTCGGCGGACAGACGGGTGCGGGAATTGCTTGGCTGCAAGCTGGTATGCATGAGCTGGGGTTGGGGGTGAAGGGAGATGGCAAGAAGGGGTTGAGTTTGGGTCGGTTTAAGAAAGAGTGGGCGGAGAAGAGGGAGGATAAGAGGGTAGAGAAGGGGGCCGATTGGGGGGCCGACGCGGGGAAGTCGGAGGAGGGGAGGGTGTTGGAGATGTTGGAGAAGAAGTGGAACAAGATGAACGACACAGTAAGTCTCTCCTCGCATTTCGCATCGTCGCATCATATCTAATAACAATTTTAGATCAACACGCAATCGATACCCCCAATTGGACCCCTGATGTCTTCCATGCCATCCGGGCGCGAGATTCACAGCATGAAACCTTTTATTCCCCCGGTTCTTGAAGCGTATGTGCTGGAGAACATGAGAGCACCGCCTGATCGGGCGGATGATTATGGTGATGCAAGTTCGGATGAAGAGTCTGAGAAACAGGAACCTGTAGGAGCGTTCCCAGGCACGAAAGACGATTATTCGAGTAGCCGTAGTTATTACTAATAGTTCTACTACCTTTCAATCCGGGGCTCCGAGGCCGTTCATGGGTGAAGTATTCAAGAGCACGCTGAGATTGTGAGTGAGAACATGTTTCTGGAGTCCGAGAGGCTCGTCCTTGATACCCCGAGTTGGAGTTTGCTTAGACTCACGCTCTTGATGTATAGACAGATCTGTGTATAGATTGTCAGGAAACGCGTCATACTCTAGCGCCGACTCGGGCTTTTAGTATGAGAAAGCGTTCTTTCGGCGGTTCCATAGCATTATGCACCGCACCGCAAGTGCCGTTCATTGCTTTCATTAGCGAGTTTCTTTAGTCGGGCAATCCTATGCAATTATATAAAAAGAGTGTGGTTGGAGCTACAGCTCAGCGGAAGAAGAGGTTATTTACACGTTTCTCTGCAAGCAAATTAAGTAATTGGGTTGGATATTATGTCTATCAAACAGGCGTTGCAGAACAACAAAACAGTATAAAATCACTACATTCCCTCCTCTTTTCACTCAAACATTGCAATAGTTGTAACCCTTGTATACATCGATATCACTGAACATTTCAGTAAATTCCCGGAATCAAGGTCCATCTCACTTTCTGGCAATACGTATCCCAGTCTTTGCCATATTTCACAGCACAGCTCTGCTCGGCCCTCTTGCAGCGATGAAGGAGCAAGATCGTCATGAAGATAGCATAGAACCAAGGGAGCAGATTGTCAACTCCGCATGTAGCGCACATGCTGTATGAAAGGATCAGATCTCCGAGGTAGTTTGCATGCCGAGAAAGCCCCCACCAGCCTGTAATACGATTAGAATACATGGTTCAGTTATCCCGGGGGTATGAGATGGGAAGAACTGCACGTACCAGTGTACAAGAGCAAGCTCTGATGCTGCTTTCCGTCTGCAGTGCTATATGTGCACTTCAGAACCCCAGCCGGCTGGCCCCAGATCAGGCATTCGCCGTTGGTCCGTCGGACGATGTCTTTCTGGTGGTTTACGCTTCTGAAGATTACGTAGCCCGAAAGTCCAGTGGCCAGGATACCTGCTGCAACAAGGGGCGGGAGCGAGACGGGATTATAGACCAGGTATTGTGCTTGGATGGTGTACATTGTTGGTAGCCAGACTACGGAGCCCCATCCGAGATAGAAGCCAAAGTGGTCGTGGCAGATGTCGATTGTACGTAGGTACCAGTCTTCGTTGATGTAGAAGTCTACGACGTAGGTTGCGTGTAGTATAGTAGCGACTACCATTGAGTTGGTGATATAACCGAGGTTTTCATACTGCCACGCAGCAAATGAAAGATCACTGAGAGATGTTAGTTTATGATTAATCGAAAGAGAGATTGGTTAATACATCAATGTCCAGGCTACAATACCAGGACGTCCGTTATGAAACAGCTTGAAATCCCAGAATTCTCCAAGTCGAGGATTGAACTCTATACCCATGTAGAAGTCGTATATGATGGATCCTAAGATAGTCAGTTCAAAGTTCAAAGGAATGATTAATATTCCCTACCACTGAACTTTCTGTCCTTCTCATGGGTTGGAGCAATATATGCCTTTATGTAGACAAATACAGACAGCAGAAATCCATAGGAATTGGCAGCGACGATTAATCCCGACCAATTCTTTGCAATCCATGCAGGATCAATGACCTGGAAGAACACTCCTAACCCAATTACTATGTGCGTAAGCACCCACGCACTCAGGCCATTGGTACGATACTGAAGCAAATGCCCGGCGGGTGTAAGCTGTCCAGTGCTCAATCGAGTAGGGATATAGTTGTATAATGCAGACTGAGTCAAAACCCATGCTGTATAAACTCCAAAGGCTTGCAAAGAGGGTGTAGGGCCGTGTCGTGCAACAAATTGCCATGGGCCGTCGGCATACATGGCGACGGAAGATTTGAGCAGAGAGCCTTGGTACTGGCTTAGTGTGATCCAGGAGAATATCACCAAGAGGGGTGAAAGTATTATGATGCCAAGGCACGAGATAGAAGCTGACCATGTCGGCCTATGTGCTCGACCCCAATTTGCATTGGGCTGAGAATATGTTCGGGGTCGTGAATTATTACCTGCAACTACTCCCGCAAGCGTTCTTCCAACCTTTCGATAGGATATATTGGCTTTCTCGACGAGCATACGCTCAGGAGAGTCATTGAAAATGAGTTCAGCCATCTTGAGACTGAATTGAACAGATAATAGCCAAGTAATAAGTATTGAAGAAATGAAGTTGATGTAGGGAGGAGTTACAAGTCGATTTCGCAGCAGTAAAGTAAGGTTGGGTTAAGAGATCATCAAAGATAAGAGAACTGGCTATTTGAAGGGCGAGAAACACATCCTATGTACTTCGATACTGATATTTATATCTTGTAGCCATCTGATATTTTTCGTCATCTTAGGGAAAGACAGGGTATAAATCTACTCACATCTTGAAAGTGAGAAAAGGGTATACGTAATATACACAGCCGCCAGAAGCATTTGAGCTTATTCTCACTCAGGATTATTATAGTTCTCGTATGAACTCTCTCTCTACGGATGGCAGCATATTTGGAGTATGATGATACAGTTTCGATTCCCCAATGCGTAAGCTGGTACAAACTGGTCAGGGATGTCCTTACGAGACAGCCTGTAGAGCATGCCCCCCGCGGCCCCACGCAAGCTCCGGGGCGTTGGCCATGCCGGTGCCAGCTGACGTAGAGGGGACTCGTCTTTAAAGCCCCTATTAATCGTCGGCGCTCTCTTGCGAGGCCTTCTTCGTCGCGAGCTCCTCAGTCGGGGAAAGCAAGTGTACGGTAGAAAGCGAGTGTACAGTCAGCCTCTTTTTTAAGGCGCGACGGTTACAGTAGTCAACCCGCCAAATTTTAGGTCGCGCGTCGCGCATTACCTCCGAAATCGTGCCCCAGGTGTGTGTCCACCTTGATCTATGGTCCGTACGGAGTGGTAGTCCAAGTATTCCCCCCACTGCCTCCCGTAGTAGTGTGGGGATGAGAAAGTATATACTAGCGCCGGCAATTAAATCCACTACTGTAGTCAAAGTTTAAATATTTTCCTACCGCGCCCGCAAAAGCCGCAGTACAGTAACACAAATCATAGTAGGGACCCCGAGCCTGAGCCCAGCTCCAATAATTTGATAAAAATGCTTACATCAGATTGCTAGCGCATTGATACTATGGATCTTGTCCTTACGAATCCTCCAATCTGATACTAGGAATATCAGGATTATCAAATGATTATACCCCGAGCCTGAGCCCAGCTCTAATAATGTGATAAAGATGCTTACATCAGATTGCTAGCGCACCGATACTACGGATCTTGTCCTTACGAATCCTCCAATCTGATACTAGGAATGTCAGGATTATCAAACGATTGAAACATTTATCTACCTGTATATATTAGCCGTAGGGGCAGGAGCTGGCGGGAGTACTCCCAAAAATGGCGCTTACGTAGCCCGGAGATTATAATGTCCGACCTGTCGCGATAATCGATCCGCAGCTTATAGGAAATTGTAATTCTATAGCGTAGAGTTTAATATGAATACCCTAGGCCTACAGTCTATGTCTGGGTAGGTAGGTTTGGGTTTTGAAAGGTCATGTTTGGCCCCTTTTATTAAGCGAAGGATTTCATGGGTGTTGATACTAGATTATTTTCGCGACAGCTGTTATTACATGCCCTATTAGCTTGTTGTGATTATTTGATATTTCACCATGGCAGTTTAGAAGAGCAGCTTGGATATTTAAAAAAAGTATTTCAATTGCTCAACCCCGACAAACGAATGGTATGGTACAAAAAGAAATTACATCCGGTGAAATCTGCACCAAATCCGGGGCTCGTCGGTCACTTGCAAGTTGTCTCGTTCAGCCGCTGACTTACGAAACATTCTTCCGGCCAGAAGGGTTCGCATGATGAACTTTGACTTTCCAACCCTAACTTTCTGTCCCATCTAAAGTAGCGATCTCGTTTAGCCGCTAACTTGCGAAACACTCTTCCGGCCAGAAGGGTTCGCATGATGAACTTTAACTTTCCAGCCCCACCTTTCCGTCCCATCCAAAATAGCAATAGCTCTATCCGCCTGTGCACCGTCTGCGAATTCAACGAAACAGTACCCCGTGTTTTTCTGGTTAGATGCGGAAGCTCCCGCCTCGAAAACCTTGCTAACCACCTTGACGTCACCAAAAGATTCGAAAAGCGTCTTTATCTCATTGCTAAGGGTCTTTTCATCTTGAAAGAGCGGCAGACCAGCTACGTAGACCCGCTGTCGTTCGTGCAATTTGCCAGAAATAGCAGTTGAGCGTGAGACGATGATGTTCCAGTTCCATTTATCAAGTCCATTCAATGCCACTATTGCCCTGTCGGAATCCTCCCTGCTACTCAAATCGACAAAGCAGTAATAATGATTTCCCGGTTCAGCTTGCTTAGACTTATGTGGTGAGACTAGCTTGCTTATTACTTGTATGTCGTAGTCTTTGAACAGCTCTCGGATTTCCTGGTTTTGTTCTGCTTGTGTCGGGAACCTAGGGAGCCCGCCAACATATAATCGTCGCCCCTCTTCCGTTGCGGATGTGTTGTGACTCTCGGTATCGACTTGCGCATCTAGGCGTCGCCATCGTTGATATGCGTATGGGCTGTCGGTGCTTTCTTGGGGCGAGGAACTATCGTGTCGTGGTGGACCACTATCATGTCGATCATTCCGATTGCCTCTTGGTTTCACGCCCGGCTTGACTTTAAGAGCGCGTCTCATGAAAGTCCGCCCATTATAGTTCTCCATCGCCTCCGCGGCTGATTCTTTCGAGGTAAAATCCACAAAACAATAGGAAGGATTGCGTCCGGTCATGAGATCGACAGACATGCTAATACCTTGGATGACATCTGATATATCGGCAAACAGCACCCGGATGTCATCTAATTTGGCCTCATAAGGTAGATTTCCAACGTAGAGTCGCCGACCCTGATCAATAGCTTGGCCTGCTTCGGGATCTGGAAGTGTTGGGAGCCTGTTTGATCGACCGGATAGATGGGCTGAGCTATGAGATCCTCTGGTGGGATTTCGTCCTCCTCGGTATTTATAGTCTCGGTCATTTCCCTCGTATGTTGGTGCAGCTCCCCACGATGAAGGAAAAGGCTGTCTTGGGGTTCTGTCCGAAGCACCAGAAGGTCTTCCCCATGATCGTGATGGGGTTGATTCATCCCTTGCGGGGCCTCCTTCCTTCGGCTCGCGCTTTACCCGCCAATTGCCTGAATCCATTACAGTAATCTGGGCCTGTTCAACGGTATTGTAGGGAGGAATTCTTGAGAGACTTTTTGCCTTGCGAGTTACACGGTGCTCTCAGGATTACAGCCTTGTGGATCTTGTATCACGAGATAAAGATAAGAGTTGGCTTGCTTCGAAGAACAGTCTTTTCGTTAGACTTCTTGCGATTTGAAGAATGAAGTAAAAGAAGAATCCTAGCGTTCGGAAGGGGAGGGGGAGGTTAAAAGGACGAAGTCTCGTGACCTCGCGCTAAGTATGGCTCCGTCGCGCTCCGCGTATTCTGGCTTGGCGCGACTTGGACAAATAGGCGGGTGGTGGGCATCAACATCAATCAGTGATGATACTTGTATTGATGCCGCTTGAATGTTGATATCAACACAACCTCCCACGCGATATAGGAAAATCAATTCTCTGCTCTCCCTTGCCTTTTTCTCCTCCCGTCTTGCTCTTTCTGTCCGCAATGCCATTATCGAGACCAGAGCAATTCCTCACTTTTATGCCTCCAACCTGATCACAAAGGAGCGGTTCAGTCAAGGTGTGCCCCCCCTCTCATCCTGCCCCTCCTCCTCCTCCTCCACTAGAGAGTCACTTGATTTCACTTTGCTTCCTAATCTCACTGCTAACTCTCTTCAGCAACCTTCAACTTCCGTCCAAAACCCCTTTACCAAAAGCCCCAAGCATACCTCCTCCGCGAATATCATTCCGCACGCAAAGCACACAAAATGGCAACCCTTATCGAGGAAGATGAATTCGGTCTCAGCTCCGGTGACGAAGCTGAACTTCTAGACCTTGCAAGCAGCATGGAGCAGAGAGCTAGTCATAAACGGAAGTCTCCTTTCGACGAGCTTCCGCCTGCGAAAAGAACAGCTATCGATGCTAAGCGTCTAGCTTTGGCTACCACCGCCTTGACCAAAAGCTTTGGTTTGAAAGCATTCCGTTTACAACAGGAGCAGGTTATATCCACACTGCTCGATGGTGAAAGTGCGGCAGTGGTGTTCCCTACCGGTGGTGGCAAGAGTCTCTGTTACCAAATACCCGCATTGGTCTTCTCAGATGTTGACACGCTGTCGAATATTCGTGGGAACGGAGAAAGTGGAGTCACTCTGGTCGTATCTCCACTGATTGCTTTAATGAAGGACCAGGTCGATGCTCTCGTGCGACGTGGTATCCACGGAGCTGCTGTTATGGACTCTACGAAAACGAGGGAGGAGTATCTTGCGATCGTTGAGAAGCTCCGCAATGGTGAGCTGAAACTACTCTACGTTGCACCTGAGCGATTGAACAATGAAGGCTTTGTCGAACAGATGAAACACGTCAGAGGAGGTGTTCGTCTACTTGCTGTGGACGAGGCTCATTGCATATCCGAATGGGGGCATGCCTTCCGCCCGGATTATCTCAGTATGTGTGGAAGTTTCTCCTGTTGACCCGAAACTAACATCTGACAGAGGTCTCTCGATTTGCTAAAGAGATCCAGGCGGAACGGGTCGTTTGCCTTACAGCGACGGCTACACCGCGGGTTGCTCAAGACATTTGCAAGGCGTTCAATATTGACGAGAAAGTTGGCCTTTTTCGAACTTCAACTTACCGCTCCAATCTCCAGCTCCTCGCAGAGTCGGGTCTTACCAAGAAGGAATTGTATCCTAGACTTTGCAAGTTTCTCAAAGACAATCCCGGACCCTCCATCATTTACGTCACTCTTCAGAAGCAGACCGAAGATTTAGCCGCAGAGCTGACCCTCAAAGGCTTTAAAGCAAAGTCTTTCCATGCCGGCATGGATACCTCTGTGAAAACGTCGATTCAAGAAGATTTCATGAGACGAAACGATCTCATTATTGTCGCTACTATCGCCTTCGGCATGGGCATCGACAAGGCAAACATTCGGAACGTTGTGCACTATAACATTCCCAGCAGCCTGGAGTCCTACAGTCAAGAAATTGGTAGAGCTGGCAGAGATGGCATGACCAGCAAATGCATGTTTTTTGTCTGTGGAGAAGACCTCCATCTCCGTGAGATGTTTGCAAGAGGTGATCTTCCATCGAAGGAGTCCGTTCGTGGCGTTATTGGGGATATCTTCGATTCCACCACAATAAAGCTTCCAATTGGCGGCGAGATCAAACGTTCGTTGTACACCCAAGGAAAGGATTTTGACATTCGTGCCACCACTCTCAGCAATATATATGCTCAGCTGGAGCTCTCGCACGGTCTTCTTCGAGCAACGACGCCAATGTACACTAAGTACACCTTCACCCCTGGCGTCCAGTACAGGTCAAAAATCGACTCCGACAAATCTCCTGAGGCGATTGCCATCAATGCGTTTGCAAAAAAAGCATCTAAGTTATGGCACGTCGACGTCGATGCTGCTGCTGTTCGATACCAGATTCCCCGAACAGATATTGTTCGGAAGCTAAATGATCTGAATGAGAGTAGAGCTCTTGAGCTCAAACCTGGCGGTGTCTTGAATGTTTTCAAGGTCGTGAGGGCTCCACCAAAAAGCCCCAAAGAGATTGACACAATCACAGAGTCGATCCATGAAATCATGGTAAAGCGTGAGCAGGAAGCTCTAGTTAGAACAGACCAAATGCTTCAGCTTATCACTGGCGAAGCGTGTTTCACCCGAGTTCTCGCCCAGCATTTTGGGGACGTTTTACCTGACGACAAGGAGGAATGCGGACATTGCACTTGGTGCATGACCCATATGGCTGTGAAGCAGCAAGTTCCTCCACCTGTTATGTTCAACTATCCCGCTTTCAAAGCTGTGTTGGACAAGGTTCCTGACAGGGATGATGCGAGATTCTTGGCCAGAGTGGCTTTTGGTATTACCAGTCCCCGGTCGACAGGCATGAAACTTGGGAAAGATCCTGTATTCGGATCTATGGATGATCACCAATTCACTGTGTGAACTTATCCCTCCCCAGTTCTCATTCCGACATTTTCAAGCTAACAAAGTCTCTAAACAGAGTCTTCTTACTGCATTCACAAAGATTTGCAGCAAAGCGAACCAGGCTTCGTAATACCATTATCTGACGTTCCCGTTGGATGTATAACTGGTCTTTCAGGCGTCATTCGCTTCCTTTTCGCAGCCATGAATAACGACTTACGGAGATTTATGTACGATTACTAGGATGTAGTGTCTGGCGGTGGGTTAGATGTGGAATAATCAGCCTCTCGACTTTTTTGGGGGCTTGATTTCATGTGATAGTCGGGACCTTCTACTGCGCGTTCGCCTGCATTACTAGATCTCGCGGAGACAAAGTTAATGGACTTGTTTATTCGCGCTAAAGTGATTCTTAAGAATTTTCTGTTTCTGTCTTTTATCTACGCCGAAGTGATGTTCTGGTTCATGTGCATTAAAGCTGATGTGCAGTATATGCTTTATTCAGACACTCCTTGTATATTGTATCTTTTACGGACATATGCCTCCCGATTCTGAGGACTGAAGCAGAACTTCACATAAGATGAGAAGTGCGAGAGTGACTTGACCTGTTGCTTAGAACCAGACTCTACGCTGCGGCTCTCGGCCGGCTTTTTACAAGTTGCTAAAGGTATGGCATTACGAAGAGGCAGCGGGAATCGGGACAAGTCAGCGGCCGAAGAAGAAGTGCAGCCGCTCTGAGCGATCTAGATAGAGAATATTAATGAATATCTGCGAATGTGTAGCCCACGATCCGGGAAATTTCTTAGCACGATGAGGAAACATAGCCTTTGGCTTCGCCGAGAAGGGTAAAAGCAGGAGTAAAGCCCCTACTATATAGAGTTTCAGGTGTGGATAAATACAGGTTGAAACAGGATTTGTAATAAAAAGAAATAGTAGAGATGTTTGATAGCGAATCCGGATTCGATATAACAATTCGTACATGGTAATATAGTCGCTTGGGAGGCGTGGCGTGTCCCCAGATTCGACATCGACACTAATAGTACACAATTGAAAGAGAATAATGCAAGAGCTGCCCACAGCTGCCCACATGGATTATATGCCTGATTGTCTTATCACCCTCATATCTAGATCAACCCGATCGTGAGACTCCAAACCCAAGTTTCCAACAAGACTTGAAGAGTCCAGCCGCGTACCGTCGAACGCTAAGAATACTTCAATGTAAGATGGCACGTAATTTATATCGCGGATTGCTTGTATGATTTGGGACATGGGCGTAGCAGAAGTGACAAGTAGGTGATGTTCCTTTGCGTACCGAGTTTGGCAGACTACAGATATCATTGATCTTCTTGGGCCCTGAAAACGTCCCTTGTTCTCCAGATACTGACAATCCGCTATCTCGAAGGCTTCTTTTAGTCCACGCGTCGTCATGATCTTTACTGCGATTGTAGGCATGTTATACGCAGGGATGCCATCGCTATTCATACCGCGCCTCCAGAGGTTCTCGAGCGCATCTGTATCGAGTTCCATTGCATCCAGGGCTTCTCTGAGATATCGATTCCGATCTTGACCGTACTTCTCTTCCAGAATCTCGTCGTCGGGATATTCTAGAAGGTCTACTTTGGCGTCGAAATCGAAAGGATCCATCAAGGCGAGGTCATCAAATTCGCAACAATGACGTTTCATTATCATTGATAATGTCTTGACATTTCCAAAGCGGCGCAAGACCCTGTGGAGGTATTGGGGTGATCGATACCACTCAGGACTGTGTAGAATTGCTAGGTGTTGTACCTGTCCGGCGTGAGTTGGCATGGGGGTATCATAAAAATCCCCAATATCCAAAATCGGTGAGTCCCAGTCCAAATACAAAGTATCCTGTTCAAAATCGAACCAAGTCTCTGGAAAGGCAGCATCTGAACCAAAGGCCTTGGTATAGATAGAGGCCCCGATTCTATATGACTCGCGGCAAGCCAGTAAAACCGGCATAGTCGAGGGAGACCTGAATCCGAAGCGAGGCGAGTCATGCGCAACATGATTGAATAAGCTACCATCAACTTCGACTAATGCATCCGGTCGAGTTCGGGAGCAACAACCAGTTTTAAGATGCACGACACGTGGTCCTGGAAGTGCCATCCTCCAAATATGCAACCGAAGTTCGATTGGAAGTTCTTGAAATCGTGGAAACTCCTGGGGGCCAAGGGGGCCAGCAAAGTGCACGGAGGCGGACGTCGATATCTGGTCGGATATTATATTTGCACACGCATCCCAACGCCGTTGTTGTACAATTCTATGTCGAGACAGGTCTGCGTCGCATTGAATACACGTCTGCTCTTCAGGTAGGTGCAAAGCATTACAGACTATACAGTAACGTGCAGGAGATTTGATTGCGGGATTGATATGGTAAGCCATTTTGGAGCAGAATTGCGCACCCGCGATGAGGTTGTGCCAGGCGAGGTGGTGTTGTTGTACAGAGGGAGGGAGTGACAGTGAAACAGGTGAGAGATTATGTTGCTGACTAAGCTGTGCCCCGCGGATTTTGCCCCGCGCTTGTCCATTGCAATTACCTCATACACCATTTCTTCGTAATAGTTGGAAACTATAAAGACCAAGCCTTTAATCTCTAGCCTAATAATATAATCTCAGTATTTAATAGAAGCTAATACAGGAGATCACCTCGGTAGAATGAATTCTTTATTTCAGTCCTCCTAAGTGCGAGTTTGACTGGGAAGATTCGCACTGGGCATCAAAGACCGAGCGCCAATTGGTTAAAATCACCCGACGCCTAGGGATGCCCGCACATGGGACTAAAGCTGCGATGATCAAATGGCTTGAAACGGGTTCTCTTGACTACGAGGATGTCAGTTCGACATCACTTGAAGTGATGTGTAAAAATCGAGGACTGAGGAGGACAAAAGGGAAGAAGATCGATTTGGTGAAATTACTCCAAGAAGCTGATGACCAGGGAATTGGAATGGAGCATTCATTAGCACAAGAGGGATCAGGTTAGCTGTCGAAAAATGCAAAGTTTTGCAAAGCCACGGCGAGATATTAGGAAACTGAAACTACTTTTCGCTTAGCCTACGTCTAGTTATAAGCTTGATTGGTATTAGCAAACGCTTCTAGCACAGCTTGTCCAAAGCGTCTTTTTTATTATTCCTATAACTCTCTTTGATATATGCGAGCGATTTTGCAGTTTAATTATTATCTCCAAAGGCTTAAGTAAACTTTAGTGAGCTACCATAAAGAGGATATTACATATCATCTTGGAGCGTTCTATTCTTTTGTTGCAAGACTTTTCTCGCTTTACTTTGTGAGGACAGCTGCTCCTTTACCTAACCTGAGGCGGATGGTTAGAAAGGATATTACCCCATCCTTCTTCCAACCCTTTGATAGATGACCAAGGTTCGGTCTTTCGTCCGTAATGATGAAATGTTTTTAGTATGAATTCATGACTCAAACGGCTGTCATTGAGATATGCTCGGCGTGCATTTCTAGCTTCAGTTCCAAAGGATCAGGACCCGGAATGGCGGGTCAGCCTCGACGGCCCCGCAGAGAACTTTAGCTTGGTGCATGACCTTGTTAGTCCGTCATCCACTCCATCTCATTGTCTTGATTTATTGTCAAGCACAGATAGATGAAGTCGTGTCTGGCTCATCTGGACTGGGGATTGGCCTTTTGAAGTCTGGAGGACCACCAGCCCAACTACTCCTTTAATTTGAGATGCAGTACGTGCTTGAATTTCATAGAACTTTTTTGTGTTGCTGAACTATGAGTTATAATTATAGAGTATATACAAACTCCTTATTCTCCTTGTCTGTCAAGTCCAAGAATTCTTGCTTGTCTAACTTCTTATATCCTGGCGTCGCTCTAAATGCAGCATTCTTTTTGTTTAACCGCTTGTAATACAAGAAGATAAGAATGAGCTCCAAGGCACACACGCTATAGCAAACAACCATAGTGATCTCGGCAGGGAGATAACGTGGCGCGTCTTTTGGCCTAAATACTTGAGGTCCGATGATATTGCCGACACAATACGCCATGAAGTATAGAGCGGCGACGGTCGTCTTCTTCGTATATCCAGCTACATTGCTAGATATGAGGGAGATGAGAGCAACGAAGCCGGTTGGAGATGCTTGGGTTAGGTAGTATCCGATGAGGCGGCCAATGTTATTAGATAACGGGAGACAGATAATGAGTAGCATCCCGAGGGCAGAAATAAGCTTCCCGACTGTTCCCATGATGAGGCGACACCCGAATTTGTCTCCAAGATACCCAGCAACAACCAGCGCTACGACTTCGACAGCTCCTCCTGGGGTGCCGTATAGAAGGGACTGATTGGGTGTGTATCCGAATGAGACGATGAGCTGGGAGAAAAAGTTGGTTATTCCACCTGGGAAATGTTAGCTCGCTTTACAAGTCGGGATTGGATGGGGTCTACTGACCACTGGGTATATCCGCAACCAACGCGAAGAATACGAACGCCCACGTCATTGGGTCTAGCAATGCCTCCTTGAATTGGTACATCTTGAAGTGCTTGTTGCCAACGCCCTGCTGATTCCGCCTAATCCTCTCAACTGCCATGAGTCTCTCCTCTGGGGTCAAAAACCACGCATTGAGTTGATTGTCAGGCATCAACCAGAGGAATATGACCCCCACAGCCGCAGTCACTAATCCAAAAGTCAGGAAAACGATTTTCCACGACTCGATTGCGGCACCGTGTTTCTTTACGCCAACTGATACCCCGTACGCAACAAGACCTCCAAGAATTTGCGCGAATCCGTTGAAACTGAACCAAATTGCAGTCCTTGTCCCTTGTTCCTTCTTTGTATACCACTGCGAGGTGAAAAGAGCAAATCCGGGGGTGACGGCAGACTCGAAAACTCCAAGAAAGAACCGCACTGTCGCGGCACCTGCAAAGTCCTTGACGGCAGCCATGCAGCATAGCGTTAAGCCCCACATAATCACATTGAAGCCGGACCATTTTGCAAGCGGAAGTCGTTGGAGGAGTCGATTGGTGGGGTATTCCCAAAAGAGGTATCCGAAATAGAACAGGCTACTAAGCCATTGGTAGTCATCACCCTCCAAATGAATTGACTTCTTCAATCCCATTATACTCGCGTAGGACAAAGTGGTTTTATCGAGGAAATTTAGACCGTAAACGACACAAAGAATCTGCGGGGCAAGTATGAGCGTTTGTTTGAACAAATGCGAGTTGTGTTGCTTACCGGCATAAGATTGAGATCGATTTTCCTCAGTATCCTCTTCTCCATTTCGGGCGTCATGACGATGTCCTCACCATTGTGTCCTTGGAAGGCGTTTAGAGCTTCGTCTCCATCATTCGGATTGGCATGCTTGAACATCTCATGAATGACTTCCCCGCCACCCACTGTGGCTTTTGGGGTAAGTTCCGTCATCTTCTCGGTATCCTCGGAAGAAGCATCATGAATCTTTTCCGTGTCCATCTCAGCGATTTTGTGTGGACTGCGCACGGAAAATGCTAGCATAGACTGTAATAGGCGGAGATATCAAGATTTAACGCGTTTTTCAACGCAGAACAATAGGACAACAGAGAATATATACTTCTATATCTGGAGGTAAAGAAAAAAATAGTTTAGTAATAGGAACAGGTTTGCTATAGGGTATTATCAACCAACATGCATCTATCCACAATATATAC
Source organism: Lachnellula willkommii (assembly GCA_007825375.1). Classification (NCBI taxonomy): domain Eukaryota; kingdom Fungi; phylum Ascomycota; class Leotiomycetes; order Helotiales; family Lachnaceae; genus Lachnellula; species Lachnellula willkommii. Next base: position 22,642 of record QGML01000009.1, on the reverse strand, counting down.
TTTTACCCGGCTTCTACAGATTCCTAAAGCCCGAAACACTCATATTCTCATATATAAAGGGTTTCTTAGCAGGTGGTTGAAGTATATTATTTTATATATATATATTCTACGTGCATACTCAATACTAGTTTAACTATAAGCTCTCTTAGTAGTTCAATCTCTAAATAAGGTAATTATCAGGTGGAGACCTGATAATTATAAAGATCTTATCTAAGGTTTTAATTCAACTAATAAATATCTTATTTTACCCTTGTTAGTATTTGTTTAAAAGTGGAAAAGTGGAAGTTGGTTAATAATATTTTATATCGCTTAAGCTTTGAATAAAGTATCTTGTTATTATATGCAGATCCATAAACACAATTTATCATCGTCCCACGCCGGCAATCATTAGCTTCGGCCTGCATAATACTCCGTGACTCCGTGCTGCGTAAAAGTCATTCGAGACCCGCTTGTATCCGTTGTTTCCGTTTAAGGTTTGAATAATACGCTTTTATAGCCATGCCGATAGGGATCTGGCTTTATATATAACGCTAAGTTCATTACGATAATTATAATAATAAGGCCTTTAAGTTAGTTATAGATGTAATTACACGCTAGGCCCGTTCGGGTAGGGACTAAACCTATCTAGACACTAGATCCACATTTGAGACCCACTCTAATACGGAATAGTCTAATCCAATTTAGGTAGTAGACCCACTCTAATATAGAGATAGTTCTAACAAGTTCTAATGTGCCGGCTTTTTGCCCTATTTACACTATATCTAGCTATATATAGGCATGTACCCACTTTATAATATTACATAGGAAAAAGTTTATTATAGATAATATAACGTCGAGTTCATTACCGTAATTCTTGTAACGTTACAAATCCGGATCACTATATGCCGATGATACCGTTGCCAGCTACCATAGTCTAAGCGTCTTTAAAAACTTTATTATCTAAGCGTAGGAGTAAAGGAACTTACTCGCATTTATTTTAAGTCTGACAGTAGAGACTGTTTAGCATAGATCCCGCATATGTGACTGGCTCTATACCATACTGTATATCCCTAGAACAGCAAAATTATAGCGGGCCTAAGCAATTTTAAACTAAGACAGGCTGTTCTTTATTAATTCTAAACTCTTTTAGTGGAGGGAGAGTATAAAGTTGTGGAGTAAAAACAGTCTCCACTGTCAGACTTAAAATAAATGCGAGTAAGAAGGCCGCGGGGGGAGGTGCTAGCGCATTCCGGGGGTGGGGTGTAGAGGAGGTATAATTGCGCCCTATTATAGTAAGAGAGGAGTATATTAATTGCCGGATCACACACCCGACTGAACCCCAAAAAGTCGGGTGTGTGATCCGGCAATTATACGGAGTATTAAGAGAGTATAATTGCGCCTATATATGTGAGAGCTGACGAAGAGCACGTGTTAAAACGCTCTCACTACTACACCCTTATTTAGCCAATTAAAGTCGTCCCCGCTTACTGTGCGCAGTAGACAAGGGGCTGCCGGCCAACACGCAGTGATGGGGCATCGTCACGTGTGTACCTCCGTATCAGCTTGATCACGCGGTGTAGGAATAAGCAGAGCAAGTTACAGCAGATGATTGAGTTACAGCTTGACGCTAGCATAAGAGGATCATAGCATATATATTGAAGTGTGGAGGAACAGTTTAGCCCAAAATGGTTTATACTCAATAATAACAACAACAAGTGGTGAAGATGAAGGGAAGGGAACAGTTTTACTGTACTGTACCTCCGTGGTGTGGTCGGCAGAGTTATGTAAGCAGCTAAATCCAACCACCACCTGGTGAACACCCCTCGTCGACACGACGTGGTCTTTGTTTCCCTTCCCCCCCTTCAAGACAACAACGGATTGAGCGTTCGTTGACTCCATATTATCTTTACTGCAGAACGATTCACCATGAGCCACGCAAGTGCTTTGGGCACCAATTTGGAGTGTGTAGTGAAGTTTCGATTTCCAACATCACAAACGCCACCCACACCGTGAGTGAGCATTACGAACAGTCGCGCCCCTTTATGACAGAGCGCCGAAGTGTGGGTATCTCATCTTCATGGGCCCAAAAGGCGCAAGACCTAAGTGATATCAGAGTTACTGTATACGCTTTGTGTGTATTCCTCAATCTCCTCGAAGTTCTCGACCATGTCGTCTGTTCTCAAGTCGAGTTTCAGACCTGAGGCCATACGAGTTTGATCACTTGGATCGCCGAAACAGACAACATAACCCCTCACCTAGATCCAGAGTTGATTCCCAACCTCTGATTCGCCCCAAGTCCAATTCCAACGAACTTGCGGGGCTTTATCGCGATCCACAGACAAGACACTCGAAGGGGTAGTCCCTAGAACACGTTCCACGAGCCAAAAAGAAGCTTAAATGTTGAAGCTTTAGAGATTAAGGAGTTAGCACAGCCTCGGAGAATCATGGAATGACTGTATCACTCGCCGCTGAGTTTGCTTCGATCCAGGGCCTTCGCTTGCAGTCGCATCATTCTCTACCCATGGAGCGCTACGGTACAATTCTGGTCAGCGCCACAACGTGTCAATCGAGCGTTTTACTATCATAAGACGTTTCTAAGCCTAGGCTTCACCCTTCTCGATGGTCGCCGGGTTACCATACGACGGGATTGTTCTCTGAACTACAGGAATTGACGACTGCTGCTCCTATTTCAAAACTCGGCGTGTTTTGGATGACTCGATATGGTTTTTACATATAGTCTATAAGGTGGGTGTGTTCGTCGATCTCCTTGAGTTTCTGCTCTCACCTGCCTCACTTTTGGTACTTTCTACACCTGCTATTCATTCTTTTCTGCTAGCCAGCCACTGCTTGCCCACCTTCATTTAACACTATCAATCTAATCCCACTTTCATTCGCTCTTTCAGCAAGCCGAAACTATACAATAATCACTAGTTCAACCAATATATACATATGCGATCTTCCGCGATGCGTTATTTACTTCTTTCCGCCTTCACCATAAGCTTTTCGGCTCTGGTGCAAGCCACAATCAGCAGCCCCAAATCCGGAGACTCGTGGGTTATCGGCCAAGAGAATGCTATTTCATGGGATTCGAGCTCCACAAGTGGTGCAGTTGATATCAGCCTATGCCCAGCTGGCGCCAAAGACACAACCGTCGTCATTACTCAAATCGCCACTCAAGTCGACAGTAGTTCGGGATCATACAAATGGACCTCAGACAAGTCACTCCAGGCCGGATCAGTCGCAATAGTCATTGCCGATTCAAAGAAGAGCTACAGTTCGTCTGACACATTTGTACTTGTCGTTGATGGGAGCAGCTCTAGCTCCGGCAAAAGCTCCGGGAAGGGGAACAACTCAACGGACACGAAAGGAGAGAAAAGTTCCAAGTACGCATACTTGGGAACAAAGACCCATGCATCAGGGTCCATGGAGACAAAGGTATATACCCCAGCCTTTGAAACATAAGGCCCAGCTGTTCAGCCTCGCTAACAAATAAAATCAGGCGCATGGAAACTCGACTAAAGAGCAGACCAAATCGGCGGGCAGCAAGGAGACAAAATCACACGAGGGAGCCAAAAATACTGGATCCACAGCTGCACAGATCACCAATTCGATCATCATCGTGATATCCGGCGGCGGCGAACAAGCATCAGCAACTGCAACCCAAACCGCTGCAGGTGTGGCAGTTGCTCAAACGACATCTGCGGCTGCCGCCGCAGAGAAGACCACCACCAATACCAAAATCAAGACTAGTACCTCGACGTTCTTTGCCGCGAACACCAGCTCGCTATTTCTCGCAACAGGCACTGGATCTGGAGCCCCACAGGCTGCGTTCACGGGTGCGGCGTCTGCGATTTCAGTAGGCGGGACTGTTGCCGGTGGGTTGTTTGGCTTGCTTGCTGCGCTGTTTTTGTGAGCAAACCATGCGCATATTCTACTCGTGTTGGATAGGAGCGGGCAGCATAGATGAAGTCATGTTTTATAATGTTTATGATGGGTTACGGGCGGGATGATGTCCCAATGTTCCCTTTGCCAGACGGTCGACTCGTCGTTGTATTGAAGAGCTGGCTATCCCTTACATTTGGGTTACTGGACATCCCAGGAAGACCTTTTGCGATACCAATTTACATATTTTCTATTCTGTTCAATGTCCCACGTCTTGTGGGATTTTCGGACTTTCCATCAGAACCGATTTTCTTGCATGCTGGGCCGTAACCAACATCCAGTCATAATACTTCTCGTTCGCGTACGTTGATGAATAGTTAGGGTCAAAAACTATTTATTACTTCCTTTGTTTTAGATGTTGAAATTGTGTGGCTTTCAGATTATACGAGAGCTCGAGGGCAAAGGTCCGAACTGGCTTCATAGCTTTATGGAATTCGTATAACATCATCCTCTCGCCCTTGGTCCTAGGGATTTTTTTGTGTGAGTAAGATATATTTCTTAATCCGAGTACCGACTAGTATCGCGTTTTTGGGATGGCCTAAGCTGTCCAACTGTCATACCGGTATTTTTACAAGTAAGCAAAGTTCCCGTAGCAATGAATCTCCGTAAATGCAAGGCCTAGGCCACCGCTCTGGAACCTCAAATTGCTGACTCTCGCTACTCTCAATCGAAGGCGGTTTTATCATTCATTGTCAGACCTCTACAGTCAAAGTGGATCAATGCTCGAGCTTGCAAGTTGCCACCTCAACCTCAGCTGAGTGAGATCGGGTTGTATCTTGCTACTCCGTAGAAGGACGCGTACTCTTTGCAGACATTACCATAGAGTGGCGGTTTGGTGCAACGAGCGAGATTTCCGGGGATATATAAAGCCGTCAAACCTCGAGGTATTTTCAAGGAAATTATAAATGTATCGGCGTTGCTAATAAACATTGTGACCCCTCCCGCGCCCCACATCCCGAGCATCGTCCTCAAATCAAACATCGCCCACTGGCAAAGCCATCACTCGGTTGCTACTCCGTACAGTAAAAACGAGCTTGTACTTACGAACCAACAAATGGTGGATTGACAGGTCTTTGCCTCCTCCCACCTCAGAGGCACGGAATTAGCTACAATAAAAGCTGACATATCCACCCACTCTCACACTACTTTAACTCTTGCTCCCACTGGTACTCTAACTATTAATCTAATCCAAGATTGGATCGCGACAGGCGGGGTATTTACCGTTCGCGGAACCTCGAGTCTAAGGCTTCTGGATTTGGAACTATCTGCGACTCCGGAATCCGGACTTACTATCACTTTGTATCCCCGCCTAAATAATCTCTAGTTCGGGTTTCATTTCTTTGACGCGGCTGAAAAACACCCCGCGCCGCATTTGAAAAGTTAGCCCGATCTCAACGCTGATCTGTATCGCGGCGGTCAATTAAACAAAGAAAGGCCTAGTACTTTGTACTGACAGGCTGAATACTCTCTCGGAGTCCGACCCGTATATTAGCTTCACATTACGTGATCTAGACTCTGGGATTCAGAGTCATCTCGTGGGTTTTGGCTTTGAGGATTCGGGCTTATCGGATCCCGCGTTCCAATAATAACCGCTGCTGTTGGTGCGGTTTGTCGACGGTAATGTCCCAGGGAGTATGCTATTGTAATTTGTAAGCTTCTTGTTTAGAAGTTCAGCCGAAGCGGTGGTGAGCTGGTGATGTCTTGATACGGAGTAGGTATCTATATTCCTTTAGTGGAATGTAGGCCCACAAGTATCTCTTTCATGGTTTCTTAACTTTTCTTTATATCTACACTCATTGCCCCCGTTTGATAATTACTTGGCTGCCATTAATATTACGGTTAATATTATACACCTTGTGGTTTCTATTCTGGCCTTCCACGCTGTACTGTTGACCACAAATACTGGCTTTGTTCCTTTGATTTCTTGATAGATTGCCTGGTACATGATAGCTTCATCAGCCCTATCAGTCTTCGTCCCGTCGTTATACATAACTCTATTTCTCGAGCCACTGCAATAATGGCAGCAACAGACGATATAACCTCAAAAGAGGAAGCACCAGCACCCATCACCGCCAACGAGCTCCCAGTCCCTAAAAACAAAACCCAAGTTGTCTCAGAAAACACATCAACTATCAGTCTGGACAACGAAAAGCAGCAGGTCGAGACAGCAGAAGAAGTGCCTCCACGAAATATAAGCGGTGTCAGATGGGTAATCGTAGTCCTCGCGATCCTCAGTTCAACCTTCCTGTTCGCCCTCGACAACACCATCGCTGCAGACATCCAGCCCGTCATCGTAACGCACTTCGATGCGGTGGGAAAGCTCACCTGGATCAGCGTTGCCTATTTGATCGGAGCCGCGTCGACGAACTTGATATGGGGCAAGATCTTTGGCCAGTTCAACGCGAAATGGATGTATATTTTCTGCGTCACGCTCTTTGAGATCGGTTCTGCCGTCTGTGGCGCGGCTCCTTCGATAGATGCACTTATCATCGGCCGTGCCATTTGCGGTGTAGGAGGATCGGGAATGTACGTGGGAGTGATGACTCTGCTCGCTGCGACGACCACCATCCACGAACGGCCCATGTACGTTGGAGGAACCGGCTTGACGTGGGGTCTGGGAACGGTGCTGGGCCCCATTATCGGCGGCGCCTTCAGTGATTCTTCAGCGGGATGGCGCTGGTCTTTCTATATCAACCTGTGTATCGGCGCCCTGTGCGCTCCCGTCTACATCTTCATGCTCCCATCTGTCGATTCCCGCCCTGGCGTCACGCTCAAGGACCGCGCCCGAGAAATGGACTACGTGGGCACCATCCTTACCATTGGTGCATTCGTATCAGGCGTGATGGCTCTTTCCTTCGGCGGCATCACATACCCCTGGAACAGCGGAAAGGTGATCGGGATGTTTGTCTGCTCGGGCGTTCTGTTCATCATTCTCGGCTTCCAACAAGTGTACACAGTTTTCACCACCACATCGCGCCGGATCTTCCCCGTCGAGTTCTTCAAGTCCCGCACGATCCTGATCTTGTTCTGCATGACGGCAGCAGGAGGCACCACAATCTTCATCCCCATCTACATGGTCCCCATCTTCTTCCAATTCACGCGCAACGACACCGCGCTCGAAGCAGGTGTTCGCCTGCTGCCCTTCATCATGCTCATGATCTTCTCCGTCATCGCCAACGGTGCCATCCTGTCCGCGTACGGGTATTACATGCCGTGGTACCTCGCGGGCGGGCTGCTCGTCGTAGCAGGCGGTGCACTCATGTATACCGTTGACCAAAGCACAAGCATCGCACGCGTGTACGGCTACACGATTCTCATCGGGTTCGGCGTTGGATTATTCGCACAAGCGTCCTTCTCAATCGCGCAAGCAATTGTAGACCCAGCGCTAATTGCTTCAGCTGTAGGTTTTATAACGTGTGCTCAGGTGTCTGGTAGCACGATTGCGTTGGCGATTTCGAACAGTGTGTTTTTGAACAAATCGCAAACGAGTATCCAGGCCATTTTGCCGCAGACCCCTATCAAAGAGATCCAGGAGGCGATTGCGGGGGCCGGGAGCGCATTTGTGAAGAGTTTGAGTCCGGAAATCAGGGATCAGGTACTGGACGCTATTGTGACGGCAATGAGTAAGACGTATGTTTTGGTTATTACCGCGGGTGCTCTTGTGACGGTTTTGAGTTTGGCGATGAAGAGGGAGAAGCTTTTCTTGGCTGCTGGTGGCGCTGCTTAGATGGTCTTGGTATGAGGGGTTATAATAGATTGGATATGCCATTACTAGAAGTGAACGGCAGACCTCCATAAGAACGGGCAGGTGTATAAAACAAGACTCAAATACATACCATAGAAGATACCATATACAATATCATTTAATAAAGTACAATCCCAACTTGGATTTCATGAACTCAAATGTTTAATCATGTGATATTCTTAAAATATTTGACACCATATGCTAGAAGTAATATACATGGCGCTACACTAGACCTCAGCTTTCGCCTCTACTGATATTAGATAATACATACGAAAGTAGTAATCTTCATCACGCTTTCTCCTGAGCATGCTTCCAACTCCCCCTTGTAACCACATAAGCCGTATAACTCCATCACCCGACAAAGCATAGGGATATATTGAACGCCCCCAAATTTACTCATCACGTCAGCCAGTTTCTTGGCGTATCGGAACACTCCTATTTCCTCCAATGACCGAGCAGAGTTCAGATCATCGCAATTTACTATTGCTTGTCTCGTCCTGGGGGGTATGTGAATATGAGAAGGGTCTGTGTTGTCCGCTTCTGTTTTGGGGGGTAGGTGGTCCAACTGCTGTGCTGGGGCTTCGCGAGGGGACTGCGAGCTCGTGAGGACCGTCATCTTGGGCTTGGTTTGGTTTCAGGTGCGCTGGGTGATGTTCTTCGGGGTTGTAGGGCCTGTAATTGATTATGTCAGCACTTGTGGGAAGTGAAATGTAAAACTGTAACAGCCGCGAAAAAGTCCGTATAGAGAGCGCCAAGTTGTTAGGAGAAAAGGGGAATACGAACCGAGCAACTCCATCACTACCAGGCTCCATCTCGTGTGAGTACGTCGGACTAGGAAAGCCGTGACTGCCAGCTACTGACGGTGGCCCTGAGTTGTGGGGATGAAAATTACTTGGGTGCATTCCACCCATCATATGTGTATGCTCGTTTGCTGGCGGTGGGCTAATGCTGCGATAACTCTCTGTTTCCGTGGCTGGTGGCCCGCCGTAGCTTTGACCACTATAATGCGTGGTACCAACGGCAGGGGTCTTGTACATGTTGGCATAGTGGGCTTCAGACATGCCCGGTGAGTTTGCCTCGTAAGGCGGTTGCTGAGGTGGGGGAAGTTGCGAGTGTCGCAGAAGCTCTTTGACGGTCCTTTGCCGGCCGCACATATAAATGAGAGCTCCGGCTAAGGCAATCACTGCGACGGCTCCAATTGCTATTCCCACGATTGCCCCGGTCGATATAGAACTTTTGTGTTCCGCGGTCGCAGCCGGCGCTGGCGATGTGGTGGCAGCAGATGAGGATGTGGAGGCTGGTGTAGCTGTTGCTCCCGTCGCGGTCGTCGTTCGTGTTGGAGCCTCTTCTTTGGGGAAGTATTCCAGCGGACTGAATTCTACTGTTGCATTTTGTGTATAGTTAAACTGGGCTTCATATGTCCACGAAGAATTCTGATAGTATCAGTTTCCTGCCATTACAATGAGGACGGCTAAACACCTACTGGATTTATGACTCCTACCATGCCCTCAAGGCATGCCCCCGGAGCGGAACAGTAGAAGAATACCGGATCGGTGTCATTGATAGGTAATGAATAGATCGGAGGCTAAGGTTCAATTGCGTCAGCTAATTCAGCGCCTGAAAGGGTAGAATCTTTCCATACATCTGACAATACTAAGGCTATAGGACGAAACCCGCTCCAAAAGCCCACCCGTCCGGGTCCAGTGTCTTCGTATGGGATACATGGATTGCTTCCAAATGCAGCTCTAGCAACAGAGTGGTTTTGAGGGTAGAATCGATATTCTAGAAGCCAGTCAGTTGAGGTCTTTCGTTCTGTATCCTCATCTCGGGGATCTCGTACCTATTATATCGCCGACATTTGCGAATACTTGATTTGGGGAGAAGTTAAATCCATCCTAGATAGAGATATCTATTAGCTTTCTGAAACTGTTGAAGTACCGCGACCAGACGCGTTTCGGTAACTCACTGCTCCAACAGATACTGTATGTGTGGCTGCAGGCGCGGAAGTGCTCGTTGTGCTCGTTGCTGATGGATTTAGTGCGGCCTTTCCCAATGCTGGACCGATCAAAGCTATCAACGCGGCTGCGAAAACGTTGAACATCATCATCGATATGCTACGAGGCTTAGAGGTTAGGTATGGTAAATCGAGCACTTGTTATTATTAATGAGAGACTCAGGTCTGGTCCGCTGAGGGGAAAAGTAGCAAGTAATCAATCGAATTACCCACATGCGGGGTGGGCTGAGGGATGAAGGATACCTACTCGTGAGGAATGCACACTAGTAGCACACCACCTGAAAATCCTGGTCGTGATAGAGATTTCAAGCACAGTCAGCCTCTAAGGAACAAATTATAAGCAGTTGTGCCGCAATTTGCGGCAGCAGTGGGGTCTTTAAGCAGAGAAAGACAAAGAAACACGCCGAGAGGCTTGAAGGCTGCGCGGAGGAGCTCCAACCCGAGAGGACTAAGTGCTTTGTCTTTGTGGCTTCAAGCTTTTGGGAAGAACCTGGGCTTATCTGGAGACTCACATGTAAGTAAGAATCGAATTGTCGCCACGAGAGACGATAGCTATCGACTTAGATCCTATAGCCTAGGATGGCAAAATATGAATCAGCTCTGTCTGACAGGTCTCCCGAGTTCCAACTTACCTCGTTACTCGTAAATAACTTCATGACTAAGTCCAGCGATATACTAATACCTGCCTATAGCCAAGGTTTAGCCAGCAAATTACATCAATTAATATAGGGCTAAGGACGCAGAAGTCATGTACGGAGGGGGTGTGGTGGGGCGGACGAATAGCAAGGAGTCGCTACCCAAAAAGTGGCTGGAGCTGTCCCGGTAGCGAATCCACTTGTGGTATTTGGGTCCGTCTAGCCCCCATCATGCTGGGTTGCATCCTTGCGCGGTGCAAACCCAATTTGGCAGCTCTAGAACAAAAATAACTCGATCCCAAGATAGATCACTAGGGTGCAAGAGGTACTAGATCGCTTGGACAGATGTTCTGAAATATATATGCGTACAAAGAAGCAAAGGCTTCAAAACTCTGGGTATATAACGACCTATAAACGGTTACTGAGTCTTGGCTTTTCGTTTTTCCGACTTCGAAGATTCAACAAGACCACTTCCGACGACCAGGTTCCATAGACACCAAAGATAACATATGCCAAACCCTATTGTTCCTACACCGACGTTTATCACGACCCAAAGATCTGGTTTGCCATGGGGTGGCAACAGGAACGCTTCGGCTAAATGCCATATACCCATGATAATGTAGAAAATCACATGCAGGGTGGTTGTCGCAAATCCAGACCAAGAAGGATTTCCATCTTGATAATATACGGAAAACGAAGTTGGTGGAAGGCCGAGGAGATATGCCCACAGAAGAGATAGGACAAAGTACGGGATGCGCAAATCGACACGCTGAAGAAGGGGGAACATTGTCCACACGCCCAGGAGATTTGCGAAGCCAACCCATGCGCGTACATTCTTGCTGAGACCGTGATTGCCTGCTAGGACCGCAGTCATTGGCATCAATGGTAGCAGAACACTCTTCTCATGGACCTGGAAACTGAAAAGGAAGAATCCCCAGGCGGTGGTGGCCAGTGCCAATGGTAGCAGTTCTTTTCTAGGCCTGATGAGAATGACAAAGCAGCCAGGTGTAATGGCGGCGAGTGTAAGAATTAAGGAAGCTCGTTGAAGAAGTTCAGAGGGGTAGTTTCGAAGCTTGATGATGACATTCAGAGTACACCAAAAATTAGCGACCTTGTCTTCGAAGAGACCACGTGCAAAAGGAAAGACTCGGTGGACGATTTGAGCCGCTTGTTGAATGATAGGAAAGTACCAAGCATTATAGTTGATTTTGAACGAATGTTCGGAGAAAATGGGCAGGGGCGCAGGGTGGCCAAAGAGCTCAGGTCGAACATCGATACCTCGATATGCGTCGTATATTGCTCCCAAGAATATAGGTAAGAGCAAAACTGCGAATGTAGCCAATGTGACCACAGCTATGCCCAGAAACCGAGGAATGTTGATGCGAGGGAAGAAGCAAACACCAAGCAGGTATGCAAACATAGCAGGTGCGTAGTACAATGCCATCTGTTTGAACCCCAGTGCCAAGACGAAGAAGACACAGCTCCACATGTACCTCCCCGCTAGGACGCTTGACATACTGGCAAGTACCAGACCCAACATGACCGTGTTGTATTGAAAATGTACGTGATCTATCAAAATGGTTCCCGGCTGCATCAGAATTGCAGTTAGCGCAACGGCAGCGTTCCATGTATTGACACCGTGGTGCTTGCTGAGCCTCCTCACGAATATTACCGCAGCAGGTATGTAGACGAGGTATTCGGATACGATGACCGTTGCGCGCATAAAGACCTTCAACGTAGGATCCTCGAGACCGCGGGAGGTATGCAGGGCGAACCACGATGGATCAATGAGTCCTCCAATTGTGCCCAGGAGCCAGCTATGGTATGCGGTCAAAGGCGGGTAGTCGAGTCCCCACCATTCGAGGTCGTGGAAGTACCATTGCGATATGGGCAATTTAGTAGTTATCTCCATCCAATGTCTCTGAGCTTCATAGTCGCCGTGCATGGGGGGATTTTGGAATCCTAGAAAATGTCAGCATGTAGTCTTTGCAAGTCCGTGAAGGCCGTACGTACCGGAATAGCCCCAAAGGCCTGCTGCCCACCTGAAGAGGCCTACTGACATCAAGATCAACGGCAAGATGGCCCATTGTGATACTGAACTCCGCGCTGGCCAGAGGAACGCTGCTAGTGGGTATGCTGGCTTGAGCGAGGAAGAGGATGAGGAAGAAGATCGCGGGCTCGCAGACGGCGCGACTGAAGAGACCTCGCTGCCATTGCCGGTCGTCGTCTTCTTGGCCTTCCGCCGGGGTCTATGAGGAGAAGGGCCTACCATTGTCACCGATTCGCAGCTGTAGAGAGTTCTGGTTGCATTATCATCTGCAATTATATGGTGGAGGAGAGGAGAGGCTAGACGTGTCGTGTCATTCCCACTGAAAAGTTAGTTCTGGGGTGACGCGAGGCGATGCAACAACCGAGACTGCCGTACGACGACATGACAACTTGGCTCCTTTTCTCTACGGTGTATATACAACAATCTCTTCGTATTATGTTTGCGTGTTATCATTTAAAGATAAATTGTTACAGCAGCTTCTCTGCCCTACCAGCAGTATTTCATATAGAAGGCGGCATAACACTTCAGGTTACCAGGAGGACCAGCTTGGATGTGGCTATTTGCCGGCTATAGCAACTCTTTTCAAGCTCACCCTGCTTCGGTGACTATATCTTTTGAATTTGCACCAAGCAGTGCTCGGAAGCATTTACAGGAAGGCTATTCATTGAAACGTCAACAGGCTATTGGGTCACCCGCCGGAAATGAGCGTATTCCTTTCCCCCTGGTTGATCTTTCATTTACCTTCTTTCTTATGCGTATAACATTCCGATCTAAATAGCTACACGGAAATATCAATCCAGTCTTGGGCGGTCTATGATTCTTACTCGCATTGCTCTCTCTTCTAGGTGGCACAATCATCCTCATCCATCTCGTCATCGTCATCTCTCTCGTCAACACTATCACTCACCGTTTCCAGCTCTGCATCATACACCTCGCGGTTGCCCGAAGGGTCCTGTACCGGAAACTTGTCACCAGTGCGGTGGCAGTGCCCCTCCATTCGCGTCTTGAGAGTGGAGTAAAGTTCGCTGGACGATGTCTCGTTAATACCTTCCAGGAGCCGAAAAAGGAACCCGATCATCCGCAGAAGCACACCTCAATCCTTCTCAATGACCGCCATCTCCCCAACCACTGGTTAGACATGATAACACGTTTCATTGTTGCCGCTAATGGTGTTTCTTCCATTCTCGCGGAAAACTCCAACCTCGATGGACTGGACACCGGAAAAACTGCACAAATACATCACCGACGAGATCGCTAAAACTCAAATATTGCCCCACTGAACGAGAAGCATACTTCCGCTTCGATGGGGAGAGGACTGACCTTTGCATTCCATTCATCGTTACTGAAGCCTTCGAAGAACAGACAGCGCCTAACAAGGCTCACTAAAAGATCCTATGGTCCTTCCGCCACTACTACTCTGTGCTGAGCCAGTCCTTCCTTACCCTGCGCTTTGAAGATACAGTTCTGATATCAATCCTACTGGCTACCCATCCGTCCTAGGGCTTCTTCGGCCCCGTTTGGGAGACCATAACGGTATCTCAGTATGCCAAGGGTCAGATTGACTGGCTCCAGAACGTGACGCCTGACAATGTGCACTGGATCGAGGGCGTGAGGGTTCATGGAAAGTGGCAAGAAAGAGACCGTGGAGCTGAAAAGGAGCCTCAAGGCCGCTGCCATTGGCGACGCAGTGGGTGGAAGTGAGCGTTGTGAGCGAAGTGAAGACACATCCATACATGGAAGTAGGTTGCGCATTTCAAAGACCGTCGGACCACTAATACTTACTTGTTAGAACGAGTTCTTTGGCGGACATCTTCAAACTACTATCATGTCTACCATTCTTGCCCAGGCAGTACTTAATAAGCCGAACAAAGAGAATATTGTAGAAGGTGAAAAGTTGTTGGAATGGGGACAGAACGCAATGGATATGCTCCATAGAAGGAGGTTAGTGGCGAGAGGCTCACATTGCGTGTCGCGGACTAATCGATCGTGAATAACCGTTATCATAGACTGGGCTGACCAGACAGATGCTGATGTTATATTCGTGGTCCGTGGACTTTCAAATCAAGTTCATGTGAGCAGGTGCTGACTTCACGTGAACATATCCGACCAATTGAAGTGGTCAGATTTTAACCACCTAATCTACTCACCGAAAGTTCCACATTATTCATGCAGTACATTGTACAGCCACGGAAGCTGGATATTGGGAGCCTGATCATTGATATGTCACAGGTGCGCCTTCTTATCACTGTTAATACTAGCACCTCAGGTGTCCGTGCCGTATTTCGCTTCTATCTCCTTTCTTCTAGACTTCTATAAGTAATCGATCGTCATGGCGTCTTTCTATACATTATCATCCGAGGATGACACTTCAGTAAGAGAAACATTTTCTGTAATTTTAACAACAAGGAGCTAACAGGGGAAAGGACAGAACCTCGTTGACGACAACACATGACACTTCACGGGCCAGTTACCACATCAGTGACATCAGCTCATTTGCCGAAACCCTTCAAGATGTATTAACCTGCCAAGACATTCTTAATGATGAGCCCAGTTGCTGAAGACTTGTAGGCCGCCAATCGGGCATTTCCAAATCGCGGCCGGTCCCGATATAAGACAGTCAACGTGTGCCTGATCAGATGGCAAGAGGACGAGCTGGAAGTAAAGTCAGAGCTTGACAGACTCTACCACGTATTTGATAAGCTATACGGCTTCAATACCCAGATATGGCTCATCCCGCCCCGAGCATCCCAGATCCAGCTCACGAGCATGACTTGCTCCTTTCTCCAGGAATTCGACCATGAAGACAATCTGTTCATCGTCTACTATGGTGGCCATGGCACGATCAATCAGGCCAGACAGAGCCAATGGTGGTGCAGTCGTAGTCCAAGCTCCCCATTCGTCGACTGGTCAGCTATCCAAGCCTTGTTTGCAACTGCTGTCTCAGATGTACTGGTACTTCTTGATTGCTGTGCGGCAGCTAGTTCGGCGCAAAGCTCGGGAAAGAATGTCATGGAAGCCATTGCCGCATGCGGATTTGAGACCAGAGCACCGCCTCCGGGGATTTACTCATTCACCAATACGCTCATTGAGGTTTTCGAGGACTGGGTCAACAAACCTTCATTCTCGGCTGCCATGCTGCATACCGAAATTTTATTCGTATTGAAGCAAAAACGACCCGAGCGAGGAAGGGATGGAAGAAGACTTGAGTGGTGTTCGACGCCAATTCATTTGGTGTACACCAGTAATCCAAAGTCACCAGGGGTCGAACTTTGCTGTTTGAAGAGCGCAAAGTCAGCGCAGAAAGCAAAAGCTGATCTTGTTTCTCAAACGCCAAATCGATCCACTTCATACGTTGACAGCATGGACCTTGACGACGATGGTTTATCAGAAGCCCTATCCGCTTGTCATGATAGTGGAAAATACCAGATCCCTCATGTCCTCATCTCGATTGCCCTCGAGGAAGAACAAGCGGATCTAGATGCCTCATCTTGTCGTCGGTGGCTTTCGAACTTTCCAGCACTAGCGAAATATGCTACGGTTGAAGGAGTATATCGAGGAAACTCAACTTTGATCACAATGTCGCTGCCGGTAATGATATGGGACTGTTTGCCAAATCATCCAGCCTGCTCCTTTATTGGCTTTGTGAACACCCCAAACAGATACAGCCAGTCGTTTTGTCCATCAGATATCCGTAATTTGTACATGGAAATGCTGCCGCATGACCGTCCCGAGCGTATACCAGTACAAGAACCTACCCCGTCGAGTAGAAAAATCCCCCCCAGATCCAAGCGTGCAGGGGTTTCCAGGCTGGGTTGGGATAGTTCTTATGGATCGGACTCTCCTCCCCCTGCCGGTCCCGTTGCTTCGAGCAGTAATCTCTCGCCAAAGAGCTTGTAAGTCCGGTTACCACAGTTGCTTCAAACCATGCTGACTCCAAGTAGCGGGACTAAACGGGCAAGCCGTAAAAACACAAAGGCAGGAAAGTTTGCTCTCGGCGGATCCACAGGCAGCGAAAGCGACTCGGGTGAACTTCCCGCCAGCAAGAAGCATGTCCCATTCAAGGAAGCGATGAAGGCGAATACTTCCCGAGAAGATGTATTCCCTAATGAGGATCCTTTCGAAACTAGCGACTCTGACAGTTACGGGGACATCATAGACGGCGAGGAGTCTTCAGACTGGGAAGATCCGATCTCGGAGAGCAAAGACACGAACACCAATACCAAGAATTTATTCCAGCGCCTCGACTCAGGAGCTACTCGCAGTTCTCCAAAGTCCTTGATCTCAACCATGCTGCACCGAGACGGCCGCGCGCGAGCATGCACAGTTCCGGACGCAAGTGACGGTGCTGAGATGCCTCCAGCGGGGTCCCAACCCATAAATGTGAGCCATAGCAGCAAAGCGCGCGGACACCAAGCAGCGTACTCGCCGCGCAAAGCAAGACGCAATATGATTGCCACGGAACTGACGCCCAGCCTGCGCCAGAACCTTCTCCGGGAGCATAAGCAGAAATCCCGAACCGCGAATGCTGTGCTCAAGCGCAGACACTCTGATATTGGGACTCTGAAACAGCATCCCGAGAGGGTTCACATGAGCGACGAAGCTATTAAAGATGGCGGGTACAGTTTCTTGGATGAGGGGTCGGGGGAGTACCATTCTAAAGGGTGGTAGGCTATTGTTGTGGTCTTGGAGTTCAGGGTTGGTGTGTTGGAGTTGTGAATTCGACGAGACAGGAGTCGATATGGAGCGAAACTAACACTTGGTTAGAATTCAACGAGGAGGCAATATTGGACTTATCTGAGCTGAACTGATGTTCCTTTTTAGGGTTTTCACTCCTACATATGAGCTGATCTTGGCTGCAGCGGAAGTGGCAGCGATTTGGATGAAGACACGGATAACTCCAATGGAAACCCGATTTAATCCGTGCCAAATCTAGAGATATGATCATTCACTCCCATTGTACGGTTTCATGATCTGTCAGCTTGTACTATATTCCAGGGCCAAAGACTGCATAACTGTGGCCATGTGTCAATGCCAAGCAAGTATATAACAGCGTCAAGTCATCGAACATCTAACCACAAACCCGATTCCGAATTCATGCTTTTGAGAACCATCCCAGGAAAACACCTACACATCGCCAACATCTCCAACTCAAACTCTAGGCCTCAAGTACCGTTGACACAACTCCTGAACCGCAACCGCAACCCCACCCCCAACAGCATCGCCCAGAAAGTTCCCCAGCCCCCCATAGCTCATCGCAAAGGCCCTCACCTCCTCCGGATCCCCGCTCCTGCGCAAGTCGTCCGCGATCTTGTAGTTCGTGTTGGTGACGGCCGCGCCCTCGAAGCCGCCGATGAGGAACGCGAGGAACAGCCAGGCGGGGAAGTAGGCCAGGAAGGGGGCGAAGAGGTTCGCGATGCCGAGGGCTACGGCGAGGGCTTGCAGGGTGGCCCAGGTCCAGAGGAAGGGCAGGGCGCGGATGAGCGAGAGCGTGGCGAATGCGATCTCGCCTAGGCCGGAAGCGAGCCCTGTGTTTGATTTGTGGTTAGCTGGTTAGTTGAAGAATGCTATGAGGTTTGAGGAGGAAGTGCGTGCGTATACGAACAGTTGAGTTGGAAGTTCAGGTCGCCCTTAGGCGCAAGTTTGAAGGAATTGAGATCTATGTATGTGGATGCTAGCCCGGTCGTGGCGATCATTGAGCCGGCCACTGCGACGGTGAGGGGCAGGGTGTACATTGGCAAGATGGTCCGGAACAAGAAGCCCTTTTTGGTGCGGCCTGGACCAAAGTGCTTTGGTAACTCGGCTGACGTTGCAGTTGGGGTAGAGGCCTGGGCGAGAGGAATCGCTGCATCCGTGTCGGGGTCATCGATGAGTTTCCTCGTTCTTTCCGCTTCCTGGAGGAGGTCTTGAGAGAGCATGAAGCTCCAGATGGCAACTTGGAGTACGGGAAATAGCATCACGGCTCGAAGTGTCCATCTCCAATCTTGGTGGAGTAATGCCATCAGGCCAATGTAGATGCCTTCTCTGACAACGAAAATGGATCCTGTGCATGCATCGTTAGATTGGCACTCTACCGTAACGGTAGGGAGGTATTGCAACGTACGAGTGCCGAGGCTGAAAGTGATGACCACCCGTTGGTCGTATGACGCGGCGACAGCGAGGTATAGATACTGTCCGAGAGCAGAAGTGATGCCTCCGAGCGCAGTTCCAATGATTGGGCCAGCTACGTCGCTGCCCAGCGTCGAGAACAGGAGTGCGAGGATTCCGAGCAGGACGTTGAGGAGGAGGATGATGTTGTACGATATTCGGGTTGCGAGCATGGGGAGGGTGAACGACACCATGGCTGCAGGCACGGCGAGAATGATACCAGATATGCCCGTGTATCCAGGAAACATGATACGCGACGCAGACATGACCGTCACCATGGGGAGCGGTACCTTTGGAGCAGTCAGCGATGGTCTACTGGATGCATGTGCGAGAGAGGATGGGAGTGAGAGTAAGAGGGCGAGTATGAGTGAGTGCGTATACTCACTAGAAGACCGAAGATGAAGAAGGCAAAGTTGTTTCTATCAACCCACGACTGCCATCCCGGTGAATGATCTGCTTCACTGAGCGTACGTATACGCGCAAGGGATGGCCTTCTGGGCCGGGATGTGGTGGTCGGAGGCACAGGTAATTGTTCATTATTGCGGCTCTGAGGACCAGGAGTACTCATAGAGAAACGCGGCATCGAAGGTTTTGTTCGTAGAGGCTGACATGCGCAAAGGTACCTAGCTATCGGGTATACGAAGTACTGGGCATGTTGGAGTTGAGAAGAGATTGTCATCGGGCGGTAGGTCTAGCGCAATATAGGAGAAGGACAGACCGCCCGGCGTACTGTACGGAAAGGGAGGAATTGAAAGTATGCGGGGCACCGGTGAAGATGAAATGATGCAATGGGCAGTGAATAGAAGAGAAGAGAAGAGAAGAAAAGAAAAGAAAAGAAAGAGCGAAGGATACCGCTTTGGTATGGTAAACATGTACAAGTCAATTCATTTCCCTCTTCTCGTCTATCGCATAGACCGCCAATATACTTTGATAGAGTTTTCAACAGGAGCTTTTAGTGTTTTTTACACAAGTTATATTCCACGACATTGCCCGTTTTTCAACACCATTCATAGACATAGAAATTGGTATTATTGACCAGTATTTCAAGTCTTCGTCCTAGCCATCGAGGATCCAAGGAGCATCTGGGCAGGAGGTATGTGCATCACCAGTGAGAAAGTGGTTGTAATTCGGGTTTCGAGATAAAAGTGAAGCCACGGTAAGCCGACAGGTTAAATTTCATACTACTGTGGAACATTGTATTAAAAGAACCAACTGCCAGCGTGCCCATGAAGAAAGCACTCCGCATATTCCAACGCGTCTTCTCACAAGTGTAATTTTGACACGACGATGCCAACGGGGCTGCTCGTGCATTGGTAACAGCCACACAGCAAAGTTGAAGGTCTTTCTCCGCTGGCAAAGTTGCCGCTCTTCAAGCACTTGTCGTTGACATGGCAGTTTCATCTCCTCGCAAAGTCGCAGTTCAATTTATAGTCAAGTAAACGCAAGCCTTTGCAATAAACGGCAGCCCAATAAACACCGCCAAGTTCTAGAATTGAGATCTCTTCACTGGTTTCCCCAGGCGTATCCAAAGTTGGATCTGAGCCTCCAACAGTATAGACCAAATAAAAGCGGCAAAGTTGCAACAAAACACAATACTAAAATAGTGTTTTGAAACCCCCCACCAAGATTTGGACAGAGGCGCATGAAGAACAAAAGCTGCCGCGACTGGCGACGAGGATTGGTGTGAATGATTTACTGTCTGGAAAACCCGAATGACTTGATTGTCTTTACTTCGTATAACCCCGCTTCTATATACTATTCTGATACGAGTTGCTGATTCCTAAAAAAGGCTAAAGGTCAGTCCAAACTAGGTACGGAGCAAGCGCATGGGGTAATAGTTCGAGATACAGAGTAAGATTAGTAGTATCCGTACTAACGTGCCTCTGATTCCGATGGTTTGGGAACGCCCAACTGATCGACGACAGTGTGCTTGACCGCAACGAGGTCCAAGTACTGTACTGTACGAGTATAGATCGCCGTCCCAAACATGCAAGTTGCAACGATGCAGCAAAAGCTCCTGCTGATGGATTGGCAGGGAGGTCCGCACGTGGTCTTTATTTCGCACTGGAGATTGACGATTATGATTAAGTACTGAACCGACCCCTACAAAGGTTCGTCTTGAAGTGGGGATTCGGAAGTTCTACTTCTACGAAGTACATCGTCAACCGTGAGTGAAGTGAAGTCATATCGACAGACCCGGAGATGGAGAAGCTGGCTGGCCCGCATGTGGGTCTCGTTCAGGCCTCGTGGCCGCTAGGAGGATCTATCTTTAGCAACTCCAACTCCAACTCCAACTCCAACCGCCCCGCCTTCGGAATCACACTGATCTCAGACCTCAGCCTTCTCCAGAATGGAACAACAGCAGGCCATTATCGGCTTGATAAAGCATCGTTTGTCTATATCTCCCATACCTAGGTAGATAGCAAGTCGAAGATTCGGAACCCACAGCCTCGCGAGTCGCCACGCCGCATGCGCCTTTTGCACCATCAGCACAACACAACTCTGCCAACCAACTTCTGCGCGCGCAGCGAACGTTGCTCTACCGGTTACCCGTTACCGGTGAGCCTTGAGTTCAGGGCCAAGGATAAAGACGGCATGACTAGAAAGCCTTGTTGGCCCCTAGAACTAATGCAAGGCTGAAGGATCCGTCACATGGGCCTGTCTCCACACAAAGAGGCACCTTTGCCATCACCAACGAAAGTGCCTCCACCAACATACGGAGTAATTCAATGTTAGTAACGACGCTCTTCCTTGATGCGTCAAGACTCTTAATGCTATCGTTGTAGCAGAGAGCAGCTGCAGGTGAATTTTTATTTATTTATTATTCTATTCTGGAATCCCAATGTTTATTGCTCGCTCACCCGCTTTTGCGCGGCGCATCTAGAAGAACGCAAGCACAAGTTACGGAATTCAAATTGTAATTGTGTCAACTACCTCGCACGGTAATCTGCCTATACCTTCTACAATCTTCGGTGCATACCGCGTCTGGGAGTTCACATGGAGACTTTCCCGGAAACCTGCTCACTTGCCGTCTTCAAGAATCCTCAGAGCCGGAACTCTCATATACAGCGACTCCATACCAGCAAGAGCGGAATAGGTATAATTATACGAGTAATTATATTCCCATTTTCTCATTTCCCTTGTCTTCTTATAGCAAACCTGTTTGTTTCAAACCTCTTTACGGAGTAGTATTCCCCGGCTTTGGTGTGGAGCTGTTCCTCTCGTACCCTAAAAGCATGCTTTGTTGAAGGGCGAGGGCTATTTTCGAATGTATGTATTATAACTCCTTATTAGTCTAGCGGACTAGGCCAGGAGACTCCTTAGTATTCCCCGGTCTTGGATACCGGAATCTGGACCCATCCCATGCCTTGAATACCGCTCGACATCCCGTTAAATGCCTCAACATCCTCTACTGTGCCACAATTACCATTTCCGGATTCGGCTTCCCCGCCCTCCCCCACCACCCCCCGCAATTTTGGCTTCAAACCAACCATGTACCCGGTATTCTCGGGATAGTCACCACAGGTAGGAAACTGAACATATGAATGCTTTAATTAATATTATTTCGTCGGAGGATGAAAAGGATGGCAGAGAAATGTTCGAGAGTTAGCAGCGGTGAAAGCAATTCCAGAGGTGAAGTGGTTTGAGTAAATCAGCAAGTATAGTTGAGTTGAAGCAATGCCGATTTCAACTTTTAGTTTCAGCTTCCGAATTGACTGCACCGCAACCCAAACTCCTAAGCAAACATGACTTCCTACGACTTCAAAGTCTTCAAGGGTTCTCCCTCAGGAGACATCGTCGAAGCACATCCCACCGCCCCGCACTCACTAGATGAAGTCTATATCAAAACCACACACACCGGCTCTGCAGCACAGACCAACGCTTCCATCCTATGACATGACATGGTCCTCGGCCACGAAGGCGTTGGTATCGTGGAATCCATCGGTCCTGATGTCAAAGCGCTAAAGTGCAAGTCCTCTTTCTGCAACATCGCTCTTATCTAACAATTAGCAGAGGAGACCGCGCTGGATGGGCTGGGTGCACGAGATGTGCAGGGTCTGTGAGCAGTGTCGAGGGCAGTTCTTTTACTGCACCGGTGCGAACAAGCAGTACGGGACTGGTGACCAGGATCA
>QGML01000008.1:0-50146 GCA_007825375.1 Lachnellula willkommii | reverse complement strand
TGATCACTGTCATCCTGCGCAACCATATCTCCCCAAGAACGACTGCACCGACAGCATATCGGCGTCTCGTCGTTGTCAAAGGGACACGCCTCACAGTTCTGGTGGCCGCATCTGTCGCAGACTAGCTTGAATTTGTCCTGCTTTCCGCATTTGCAGCAGTCGACGCTGAAGCCGTGTCCGCAGAACATGCATAGTGGGAAGGGGAAGTCTGAGGGGGGTTGTCTGTTGCATTTTGTGCATGGCTTGGGTGGTGGGGCGGTTTCGTTTGTAAGTGTGCTGGTCCCTGAGGACTTGCTTTGGTCGTCTGATCCCGTCATCTGGAGGTCGGTTTTGATTGCGTGCTGCGGTGTGTTGTGGGTAGATATGGAGATGGTTGGAGAAGTGGGACTTTGGTTCAGAGATGGCGTGTTGGAGGAGTGAGAGCTGTGGTTTAAAGATGCTATGTTGGAGTGTTGCTGGGGTACAGTATAAATAGCCAAAAATAACCGTGCACACTCACAATAACACTCTACATGATTCAGTCAACACCTCCATTCAGAAATATGAACGCGTCGACTCACTTGCGTCCGACCACCCCAGAACCTTCTTACCAACACAGCCACCACCAACTCAAATAATTCCATTGTCCTCCAGCCGCATTCACTGTCTTGGGGGAGGTGCTTGGACTTTCGAGGCTGGGATTGGGATTCGTCGGTTTATCCCATATCACACAGGCCTGGCACTGCCTGTGCCCACACTCCCCGCAATCCACCCCATCTTTCTCCACGTTTGCTGGTGCTTTCTTGCCGCATGAAGAGCAGTCCATCCATTTGGCCCACGTGACGGCCATTCTGTTCTCTAACTTGTAGCCGGGCGCGGGCGAATCGGGGGGTTTCGACTGAGTCATTTTTGAGGTTGAATAATGGTTGGAGCAGATTTGAGAGTTTGTGTTGCGTGTTGATTAATAGTATGTAGAGATAATAAGGAGTTCTTTTATAGAGGGCTGATTACCAGTTGTTCTGCTAGTAAGTATCGTGAATGTACGAACGTACGTACTGACTCACTCAGAGAATATGAGAAGAGTGAATAGACTGCAGTCAGGATAACAATCACAGGTAAATAACAACACCGTCTTTTGTGAATCAAGGATCATCACGCCACTGAGGCCGCTCTTTCCATGCATATAAAATCTGCAAATCGACATGAGACTTTGAAGGAAACACCAACAAAGCAAATCAACGTCCCTACTACCAACCCAATCTCCTCAAACCCGCGCTTCACACGCCCAAGAACATACGAAGTACGATCAGAACAATTATGCCAGTCGAGATGGTCGAGTATTTCAAGTGCTGCCAATGTAGGGGACTTACGATGATCCTCGGCACACCAGATGAACCTGATAGCTGCGATCATTGCGGACACTTTGATTGCGAGGGCTGCGAGAAGCTGCGGCACCTAGAGAAGACCCAGTATTGGTTGAGCAAGAAGCTGGGCCATACATGCCGAGATTGCGCAAGCAGTAGATGTCAGTCTGAAAAAGAGAAGACAGGCAAGGGAAGCGATTGAGAATGGGCGGGCACTTGCCGCTGTATGGCGATGAATTTTGAAGGGTTTCCGGATACAGGTTTTAGTTAGTCGGGAGAAACGAATTACGAATGAATGCCTTTGACGAACTTGCGTGCATAAATTTAGAGCTTACAATAAGAATTAAACGTGGAATCTACTTCAGTCCTCTGATTCATCGAGGCTGACCTGTTCTCGCCCGGGGCATACTCTCAGACACTGTAATAATTCCGAAACTTCGACTCTTGCGTATGCCTGACCCTCATCATCTACACCAATACTCAAAATCACTTCATCATCGAGATAGCCAGTACCTTTCTCCCTGACATCTTTCTCCTCTCGACCCCAGGCATAAGCGATGGTTGTAGTATATGTAATGCGGCCCCAGAGCTTCCGATTTTCAAGTAGTGCTTCTGGTACATCGTCCCAGCTCTCCTCAGCCGTCCAACTGGAAGTTGTCTCATTCGCCATTAAAATTGGATGCCGACTGATACCAAGCATATTGAAAGGAGGCGCTGCTGACCAGACCACTACGAACCTTTCGTATCGAACTGGAAGCCCCAAAATATTCACGTTCTTTCGCTGAATTATGGCAAAGAAAACCGTCTCTGCAATTTCCGGATTGCAAGTCGAATTCGATCGAGAGCATAAGATGAGCTTCAGGGATGGGGTGGCTTGATGCCATGTCGAGTTTTCATTGTAGTGGCTACCTGCAATCTCTCCAATTGTTGGGTCCTGGAGGCAAGGCTCTTCAAGGGGATCGGTTATATTTGGTGTCGTCAGCCCGCCACCAATCAGCTGTGCGATGGTTCTACAAAACATAAGAAATCAGAAATGTCTTTATTAGAAGTTCTTTGAGTTGAGAGGCTATTTACCGACGAGAAGATGTCAACTCGTATTGCAAGTAAGAAGATGAGGATGATGGTGAAAACATCACCCAATTCTTCTCATAGGACCGACGCGAGGAAGGCGGACTTCGAGTAAGTTCAGTCAGCGTCGGGTAAGACATTACAGGGCCAGGACCAAGTCGCTTTGGGGATGATGCCATCGTTCCCTCTAGTTCTGGGTACACTGCTCGAAGGTCGATGGCCCAGAGACCAATGCATGCATACTGTGATCTAGTGCTATATTAACATTCTCCCCACACTGCCTCATATAATGTGAGTATGTGGCATACTCACTGTGATGAAACCATCAGGATTGGCTCGCCCCTTCCCGAATAGAAGATCCTCGGATCATGGAAACCGGGTATATCGGCAAAACCTTGCTCTCGGCCCTCGCACTTTGCTGCTGGTGTTGGAGGCACGGTCACCTCAATTGGAGCCGTCACACAGCGCAACCCTCCGCTCGGTCCAAGCAGACCCAAATCATCTTCTGAACAGGATTTCTCATGAGCTAACCTTGGGGCTGCAGACTTGGGATGGCAAATGTTCGCCTCGCAGAGGACATTCCGTCGAAGAGCCTCACCATTTGGAGTAACCATGCTGACGACGATGTATTGATTCTTTTCCCAGTACGGTAGAGCGAAAATTGTTGGGTTCCAGAATGTGCGCTCCTCTCTCGCCACGGCGGATCTCGGACTCATGGAGATGTTATAGAGGAGATGCGGTAGTCGGATGTGATTAGTGAAGCGATTTGGAGCTCGAGGGCATTCTAGTTGTCCTAGAAGAGCTTGGGGAATGGAACGTTGAGAATTTTGTGGAACTGTAAGGATTAATGGCATTGGGACCTTCGCGGTTTCCGAATCCTGGTTGGGGATTTCAAGTTCCACAGGTTTGCTCTCGACATTAGTAGGAAATCCATCAACTGCAGCCCAGTGATCCCATGTATGAGATTTGTTGACAAAGGGGCGGCTGATGGGAACGTGAAGTAATTCTTGGTGTTCGCCGAAATGGTTCGGGTACCGTGCCGCTGGCTGAGGGACGACTGATGTATTGCGGAATGCAGTATAGAATAAGATCAAAAGCGCGAATGGGAGCAGAATTCTTCTCACGAGTGGCTTAGCCATGATCGCTTGAAAGTTGAAGGTGCTTTGCTATTTTTGAGTGTGACATGTTGTCTGGCAGCCAGCAAGGTATTAGCTTGCGATTGGTAAGGGAAGGAGCTACCTATTGATCACCGAGGTGAGTTTGCAAAGAAATTCGAAGGAAGCACACATTCATATATATAGTAGCTTTAGGAAGGAGCAACTCAGTGTAAAGGCATTACCACAGGAAAGACAAGCAGCAAGCTTTCCAACTTGTAAATATTCCACATCTCGAAAGATCTTCTCAAGTTAAGGGGGTCTGCCGCGACAATGGTCTACAACACTCCACTCTCAACGCCGGCGAACACCCCACTCCGGCTGCAGCTAATTGATTTTTCGCCTCCGTGGTCAGATGTCAGGCTTGAGGAGCGAGGATCACCCATTCGAATTGTGACATCTGAACATGTACCTAGCGTTACTCGCAAGACTCGATTCCGTCGCAACCACAGAACAATATGGCCTGCAATATTCTTGATTATTGGCAGCTTGTGGTTTTGGGCTGGGAATCAAGAAGCCCAGAAGAAGGTGAACCAGAAACATGCGCCCGATATTGAGGGATTGCAGTTTATCGATGTCAATCATCCTGGCATTCGAGTATGACTACACTCGGCTACCGTGTTCTATACTAACTGCTAACAGTTTGTTGGCCGTTGGACAACGACCTCGGATGGAGCTCGAAAGGAGGGCTCGTTTCCAGGTATTCAAATTGTTATGTTGCTGAATCTGCTATCTGCTAAAACAACCAAGGTGTTTATTTTGACTTTACCTTCAACGGCACTAGAACAGTACTTCTGTCCCTCCACAATTCGGATCCGTCAGGCAATACACCGGCAATAGAACCTTTGAGGGAGGCACCCACTCTGGCTTTCTTGCCATCGACGAAATTATCAAACGCGGAGCCGATCTCGTTGCTCGTAAGAGTAGACGACAATGAGTATATCGTGCTGCCAAATGCAACGTCCATTACAGCAATCCAAAATGGAAATCTGGATGGGCACTCTGTTCATAGTATCCGAGTAATCGCACCAATGGTAAGAGAAAACACAGTAGAAACATTGCAAGTCAAAGGCATCTATATAGATGAAGGTGGCCAGCTGTTACAGTTTGCCACTTCATCTGAGCCTGCACTGCAAGACTCGGTCTCTTCGCTCGAGCACGGACGGGCCATTGGAGAGACTGTCGTACAGCCACCAGAGAAGATGCTTGAAATAGTTACAGATCTTCCGGGGTCTATGGCAGGACGGGACAGACGAAGAAATATTGGAACTGCTCGCGGAATACTTGGTGGCGTTATGGGATGGGAATATTTGCTTGGAGAGATGTTCGGAACAGACCATGTAATAATAGGAATGGATGGAATGTGTCTGATTCAAGATTGTATAGGCGGTAGAGGTAGTCCGGCTGGGCTTGCAGACGTTTTCTTTCAAAGGTCCTGAGCATCCCTCATTACTATTTATCGCCGACTGACTGGAACAGCGGCCCACTTGGCACAGAGCAATATGCACACCCTTGGCTCTTCCAAGCGTATACTCCAGATGTCATGGTGAGAATTCTGCAGCATAGATCATCAAGAGCTGGCTGACTTGGCAGGTGTTGAACATTGGAAATTCGGATTAGGAATCCTTCCAGGTTCATAGCGATAGATACAACAGGACGACATGGGAATTGAGTGTCACCTTTGAAGACACTTATATTGCCTTAGTGAAGGCTATTCGAACGTTGGCGTACCCAAAGTATTCTACCACGACTGTTGACTCGTCTCGATACGTTTATTCGCCAACGAGCGCCGCAGCTGAGCTCCCGATCTTCGTCATGAGACCGTTTCGCGGCCAGCTCGAGCAAGCCACACACGCTGTCGTTGAGCGTCTTCGAACAGAAGGAGATAGGTCCATATTTTGGCTTGACACTTCAGGCTGGCTGAACACAGAAGTGGATTTCGAAGGGAAGGCAGAGGAGCAAGACTTCTTTCTCGATGGTAACAGTGGCTTCAAAGATCAGAATCATTCCGTAGCTGATGAAAGATTCCAGCAAAGAGCGAAACGAAGCAGTGGCGCTTGACAGAACGAGGTAATCAACGCGTCGCGATTCTCCTTCACTTGCACGTCTGTCGGTATCTCGCGCGAGACGCCCAAAAATGCGCGTTCCTTCCTCCAGAAGTGTATGTAGGAAAGCTACTGGATCCTCAAATTATGCGCTTCGACGAATATATAGAGGACGAAAGAGAACGGAGGACGAAGAAATTGGTTTGGGACTGAGCTGGGGGGGGGCTGCGATGGGGCGGGCAGTGATCTTGATCTGCTCATCACTCAGCTGCATCTTCTTTATGTGGTACTGGCACCACTGGTGTTACCTCATTTTGTAGTCATCCATCCTGCCATCGCCTACGGAGTAAGCCAGCTATGCAGCATGTATTTTGCAACAATTCGCACACATCTCACTCATTTGAAGATAAACATGAATACTCGGATAAAAGTCCCAGCCCCAGCCTCCTCTTCATGCAGCCCATCTGATAAAACTAGCGCCTTCTCCTTATCAGATGCGCCTGCCTGCCTGTTTGCCAGCTACATCATCGCCTCAGCTCGCGGCTTCAACTGGCTTTTTCCCACCACCACGCTCCCACTTTTCGATCAACACCGGTTGCAACCACAATGGCTTGAAGGCCCCATACGAGGAGAGACTCTGAATCTCTTCAATCACCCCTCACTTTGTTTATTCTTAGGCCGGCCTTTCCAGACGCTTCGAGCCTTCCTCACCCGGCGCATCCACTTTCCACCAAGGCACACGACCGTAGACAATTCTTCGAACCTGCTAGAACGTTGGTGAAGCTCCTGGAGTATTGCTTAACTGGCGGCGTCTAAGGAACTGCCATCACCTGTCCCTTCCGAACGCTCCAATGGCGTCGAAAAAAGGTCAACTATATCCACCGGGGGGGATGAACCGCCGAAAATCTTCCACGCCCCATTATCAAACCTTTCCGACCCCTCCTCCCAAGTCGCGCGGACGCCCTCCAGCATCCCCAGTAAGCTCCTCAGGTCAAGATGGCTTTTCAAATCCTTCGCATAGCGGGGACCCAGAACGAGATAACCAAAGTTCTCCTCTACCGAAGAAGCAGCTTGCGGTACTGGCCATAATAGCTCTCGCAGAGCAAACGGCCCTCAATTCGATATCGCCTTACCTCCCCGAGATGACTTCAACCTTCCCCGAAGTCGATGCGTCGAGGATTGGGTTATATGTGGGCACCATAGCGTCTTCATTCGCATTGGCACAATTTGCGACCAATTTCTTCTGGGGCTGGCTGTCCGATCGAATTGGCAGAAAACCCGTGGTTATGCTTGGGACGATATTTACAGCCGCATGCTTCGTCGCATTTGGATTCTGCAGGACGTTATGGCAGGCGGTATTGGTACAGGCTCTTATGGGTCTGGGCAATGGAAACCAAGGTGTAGTGAGCACATGTTTGGGGGAGATC
The DNA here is from genome assembly GCA_007825375.1 of Lachnellula willkommii. NCBI lineage: Eukaryota > Fungi > Ascomycota > Leotiomycetes > Helotiales > Lachnaceae > Lachnellula > Lachnellula willkommii. The sequence continues at coordinate 43,109 of QGML01000008.1, read as the reverse complement.
ACGGACCGAAGTAATCAAAGCAAAGCGTTCGTCTATCTTCCGGTTCTTTATGGCATTGGAGGAATCACTGGGCCTGCAATAGGTGGATTGTTGGTGTCGCAGGCAAATCCCTTCAAAAAGGGAGAGAAAAATCCATATCCTTACTTGTTACCAAATCTCTTCTCGGCAGCAATTTTACTGATAGACTTGGCTGTTACAGCTTTCTTCCTGGAAGAAAGTCTAGAAGAGGCAAAAGATTTGCCTCCGCTGAAGCAACGAATGTCACATTTGTTCGTCTGGCTTTGGCAGTTCGCAGCAGGCGCACGACAGCCCACATACATTCGCCACCGTTTCCACGACGATTCACGTTATAGAGTTGATGGCACTGATGGGCATGACGATCCAGATGGAGATACTGGGAGCGAGACCCAATCCTTGCTTTCAATGCCCGATTTGTTTCCTCACAACGACGGCCATCTGGCAAGAAAGGAGATCCTCAATCGCAATACCATACTCCTACTGGGCACATACCTCGTCTTCCAACTATCCAATATATCATTCAACTCTTTGTATCCCATATTTGCTGCTTCCGACGCGCCAACAGGCCGAGAGCTTACTCCAGAGGAAATTGGATTATCTCTTTCCTTCGCTGGAATTGTCACGATCGTCTTCCAGGTGGGAATCTTCGGCAGGCTAAAAGAGAAAATGGGAAACAAAGCCACCTATAGAACAGGACTGCTCCTCTTCTTCCTATCAATGATGATGATGCCATGGGTTGGATATCGCGATTCGCCCGCTCCATTTGGGTGGGGAAAGGGCGAGGTATGGTTGTGGATTGAGTTGGGGTTTGTTCTGCTGGTTAAGACTGTTGCTGCTGTTGGAGGATTGACCAGTGCATTATTACTCGTAAGCTATTTATCTGGCGTAGTTTGGCCCTGCGACTAACGATAATTTGTAGATCACCAACTCCGCGCCCAACAACTCTGTGCTTGGGACCTTGAATGGTCTCGCACAGACTCTTTCTGCTGCCGGTCGAGCAGCGGGCCCGTTTCTTTCTGGGGGGCTATTTTCCATTGCCACAAATGTTCGCCCGAAAGGGGAGGCTTTGGCATGGGGTGTATTTGGTGGGATTGCTTTCCTGGGATGGCTGGCAAGCTTCGGAATCAGAGGTGGTGACTTGGAGAGCGGTGAGTGGGATGAGGAGAGTGGAAGCCAAGATGATGGAGATGAAGATGACGAGGATGAAGATGAAGATGTTCATGAGCAAGAAGCTAGTATCAGCCGATGATTGAGTACGCTTTTTTGTGGTTTAGAAATTGGCGTAATGGTACTGGATGCATGGACTTCGGAGTTGTGTACAGAGAAGACGGAGGTCTAGAAAAACATAGAGATACATTTCGTCGCTCACAGCGGTAGATTATACATTATCAGTTCAAACAAAAATACATTTCGACTTCTGTCGGCCCTGGACTTCTCGCTCTTTCGAATTTATCACTGGCTCGAAATGACGCATTAAGGGTCCTCCAAATGCGCGAGAGACAATCCGGGCATAGCACCACCAGTCATTCACCAATCATTCGTGTTGTGGAACAGGACCTTTAGTGATGCACACGCTATGAAAAAATCGTAAAATAGGCATATATGAGTAGGTGCTAGTGCTTCTTTGCCGACCCCTTTTCAAACCCCTGAGTTTTGATCGCTTACAAGCTTTGTCAGGCTGGGCTCTCTGCGCAGTTATTCCATTCTCGACAAAGAATTCGAAGAAGAGAAAAGCACTTTTGAGAAGTCAAAATAAGGTTTATATTATGACTCCATTATTTTACAGACATTCCACATGGCTGAAGACTACTATGGTCAAATATATACAAGAGAAAAATATTACCCGATCGCCATCCCACTCTGATAGCACAACTTGCTAACTCACGCATCCTCTTTTCTCAACTCCTTATCCCATTTACGAGGTGGATGGATAGGGGTTGGTGATCTCGACGATCAATGGCCCGGATTTGATGGTGTCATCAGTGACGGTGTCGCTGCATGAGGTCAAGACGAGGTAGCTCTGGCCGTTGATGCCTTGGGGCACCGTGACCGTGAAACCGCCACTGGTGGGTGTAGCCACACTGATGAGAGGGCCCGTGACGGTAATGAAAGCAGCGTAAATGGGATCCTTGCCGTTCGCGGCAGCGAGAGTGTAGCCGGGGGTAGCGACCGTGATGACATCGCCGCTCTTGACGGTACCGGTGGTGGAGAGCGTCAGAGGCGCAAAGGCCTTGACTGGGAGCGTGGGGTTGGTTGTGGGGCAGGACACAATGAATGCGGCGGCGAGCGAGTAGACCTCGTCGAAGTCCAAGGGGACGTCGAAGGCCTGGGGGAAGGGGGACTGCTTCTGCGAGGCTCGGATGTAGGAGTTGTGGCGGGACTCGACGGTCAGGATGGAGCCGGCGGCGGTGAGGTAGTCGGGGTTGCTGATGAGAGCGGCTGCTCCGAGGTATGCTGAGATTCCGACACCCTCGAGGACACCGGCAAGCGCAACGAATGACTTGGGGTCGGTTGAGGGGAAAGAGTAGGTGCATTCAGCTGTGGCAGCATTGCCGAGAGCCTTTGTCAAGAAGCTGACGTGGGTTGTTTCGTCGTAGGAGACTTCCTTGAGGTTGGCGTAAAAGGTCGAGTCAAATCCCGCGTTTGCGAAATCAGCTTGGGAGTAGCTAGGGACTCAGGGGTCAGCGTGGCTTTACAAAGATACTCCGAGGGCTTAAACTGACTTGGCAAGACCTTCACGGTAGAACTTGTCCTCCAAATGCTCCAAGGTTAGTGCGTAGTTCAAGATCGTAACATCGATATCTGTCGACGACTGACGGGTGGCAATTGGTCCAGCTGAGACCATGCCAGCGGCTGCGAGAGCAGCGACGGAGACTGCGTACTTCATGATGATTAAGATATTAGGTATCAAACGAGTGACTTAAAGAGTGACTGGCTGTAAAGACTGCTGTAGGTACAAAATGATATTGCTGATAGAAAAGAAAAGAGAAGGAAAGGACGGGAATGCTAAGGTATAACAACTCGAGGGATCACCACATGAAATGAGGGCAACACTTGCACCTTTGGAATTACCTAGTCTCTATGGTACCAAGGACATATCATCGGACGGAGAGGCCAGCCTCCGAAGTGAACATCTTATCTGATCAGACTGGATGTAGTTACACCGTAGGTCCAGAGAGGCTTCGGGACCGTTGGAAGGGAATGGAAAAGGCTCAAAGGAAATTGCATCAGCATCGGAACGGCTCATCACATTACAAAATACAAGAAAGCTTTCCGGATGGCATCGTGGCCGAGACTGGCGTGCGATTTTCATTCCGGGCGTGGATTTTGGGAAACCTAGGCGGAAACCCCCGCCGATCTTCTCCCCTTTTGAATTAGAATCAGGAACGCGAAGGCCGACTCCGGTATACCTAGAGAGATCGTCAGCAAGGGCAGGCGCAGGGCAAGACAGACATTTACGGGTACTCCGTACGGGGAAGAATGCTCGATTCGCGAGACTGAGCAATGAGCAATGAGCACAGCACATACCTACAGCCTGCCACCCACTTCCAGGTACAGTACAGTTAGAGTACAGTACTCGACAGAAAGAGTTGCGCGCTACGAAAGCCCCTTTAAACAATCCCAAATTTGGGGTCGTGGTCGTGTCTGTGGCTGATTCGTTTCGCTGGTGGAGTCATTCAATCCCGTGACCAAATTCTGGACCAAATCCCACCATGCGATGCGAGATGCCTCAGACTTCAAAATCCTCAGAAGCTGCATCGCCATCCCCATCGCACCATCCACGTCCACATCCACATCCACATCCACATCCACATCCTCCTCGCTCACTCCCCCATTCGCATTCTCTTCCTGAACGAGGCCTTCGGCAGCTGGATGGAAATCGACCCTAATAATCCCATAGGCGTCGAAGGTTGTGGCATGCGTCAGAAGATGCGTCCGAAGGAGGAAAAGAGGAAGAGGCGTGCGTATGCTTTCGAATAGGCAACTCCCGGATTCTGGCATTTCTCGATTGCAAATCTACCTAGGTAGTCAAGCACGATTCGCACTCTGAACTGGCAGTTCAAGTCGGCCTTGACTGGGCGACCCGTAGGACTCATATCAACATCGAAGGGGGATACTCGTATTGATACAGTACCAGAGCAATCTTGGCCGGCCGCAGCTGTGGTCATACCGAGAAACTCAAAGACCTTTCAGCGCCGTCCCCGCCGCTCAAGCACCAAGCCACGCCGAAGTCCTCCATCCTCTAGGTCTTCTCAATTTGTGAATCGACAGGGTGTTGAACTGTCACTCGTGCCTGAGGCTGCTATATAATTATGGCTGCTACCCTACTCAACCGAGCAGATTACTAGATCTGGTACTTTGGATGTCGAGGATGCTTTCAATGCTTCCACATACCATCTCCATCCTGAGTGTCACAGCCAAGGCTCAGTGCTATGGCCACCGTCGTTGAGCCTCGTGTCGCAAATTGCAAGTGCTGGCATTCATCACTTGGGGCGTGCGACATGCGGGCAGCGCTTCTCAGCCGCGCACTACCATACCTTACCCTACGCCTTATTCTTGCTGTATAGATGATTCGAGTCATTTGGAATGCATTCATTGATTTTTTCTGCTCGGCGCTCTTTCAGTCATACCAACCAGCCTTAGGTCTAGGTTCTATGAGTTCTGTATAGTAGACCTGATACTATCCAAGGCCGTATCGCACCTTCTCCCGTCAGGAGTTTTTTCTTTCTCCGCGGTGCCTTTTATGATACTGAGGATAGCAAGATGGGTATACGTATGTGGGTCTTTATATGGTTTCAGAGTAAAACTTCACTTCGAAAACTCTAAAAATGGCCGTCAGCAGGAACCGAAAACGACTCAAAGTTCCCCATGTAGCTTCAACCGGCCCTCATCTCCACTCAAAGTTGAGGAACCCGCATTTCAAGCGAACAACCCCACTTGGAATTTCGTTTTGGTCCTTTCCATCCTTTTTTTCAACTCAGCCATATAGCAGTTGCCTGGTTGGTCATCCTGACGAGATAGTGGCCAGTCCCCAAGCAAGCTCTCATCCTCATTGACACGCACAAACTAAACTCTGCTTTGGTGTCAGATCAAAGCATGGGATGTAATCGTGCTAGTTCCTCCTCAGGCGTTGGGCTGAAGAGCTATAGTTGCCTTATTCAGGCTTGAAGCAAGTTGCCCTGGCTGTCACAAATCTTCTTCGTCACTCCTTCGTTCACTTTGTCCTATCTTGTCACCTTCTTCGCCAGTAACTACCGGCTTTGCCTCTTTCGCTTTCGTTATGACCCATATCTCCAGGCTTGATTCATGATATTCGTCCACATACCATGTCCATTGGCCTATACAACCTCGCCGCACTGCCTCTGTCAATAGCAACTGTGTTCCTAAAGACTGGATCAGGCAATCTGATTTGTTTGAGAGTCCTCTGCATTGCTTTGCTATATATTATGAATTTCCCTCCCGCTTCTATACCAGCATAAATCTCGCACAAGTAGAACATCAAGCAATCTCCTCTCAATCCAAAAGCATATTACTTTTAGTCTTTGCGGCTTGACCATTGTCTCGGTAACCACTTCACCCCTGAATCCAACTAGCCTTCAAGTCTTCGGCATAACCGTCTCGCCTCTCCCACGAATACCATCCAACTCGGTTCGGAAAGTAGCGTCAGTTCCGTAAACATCCCCATACCCAAAAGAGCATCTATATCAACCGAAGCTATGTCATCCGGACGTCATGGTCAGGGTCATGGAAACGCACGCACCATAGCTCCAGCAGCAGAGGATCTCGTCGAGGAACGCAAGTGAGTTACGGTCTGATCTTCGTAACTTGCCCTATCCCTTACACTCAATACCCCTTCTCAAATTACTTCGGGTCTCTATTTTCGCAGTAGTACTCCATGAAAATGTGATATTATGTCAACCTCAAGCCACTTCATAAATTGACACTAGTTGAGACCCCTTTATTTTCCACCCACTAACTAACATCTACAAAGCAGAGCACTTCCCAGCTCATCGACTCCCTCAACACGCACCGCATCAACACGCTAACTGAACTCCGTCGCATCGAGCGCGTTGCCGCTGATTGTACCGAAGAAGAAGACCAGCTAGCATTCCAAGGCCCAATGACTTCCGCCTGGACCTACTACGTGACCTCCCACCAAATGCTGAACGAGCTTCGCAACTTGACCAGAAATTACCCATTCAGCAGAGACGCCCTGGATGATGCGAAGTGGAGGGTTAGCAGTGATCCTGAGAGCAACCGCAGCTGGAACTATGCATGGCTGGTACTCATCAAGCTCAAGGACGAGTAAGTCAACTATCCAGAGAATCCAATATATGTAAATTTGAAACTGAGATTTAAAAATAGTCAAATGATCGATTCCTACGCCACAGCAGAATCTGCAAAACCGGAAATGTGGGGTGGCCGCATTCCCGAACCCGAGGAGGCCCAGCAGCTAGCCGACTGCTTGGCTTGGGAGTGGCACGAAGCGCTTGAGCAGATGCTGCGGCACTGGGAGAATCCTCCTACAACTACCGGATTTTGATCCTTTCATGAGCACTCGTTACATGGCAAAATCAACGCCCCGTTGGGGGCAAAATCCTTCTCATCCTTGGCGCTCAATGTTAAATGAAGATGATGATAATCTTTATTTTTAGAAGTAGGAATATATACAAAGCTTGCATAGCTTAGGAAGCGGAGGAGTAAAAGGAAAGGTCGGCATTGTTGGATTTCTTTCTCCACATCTTCTTATCATTTGCTTTCATTTCACCATAGAGATACTCGGTTAGCGAAGAGTGCGGTTCCGAACGATAGACTTTCTTTTAAGCAGCCAATATCAACTATAGACTCAAAATTATGCATCAGTACCAATAAGATTTGATTTCCATCATGTCTCGGCCGGTTCAATGGGAAGGGGTGGAGAAGTGTCTCCCTAGAAGCAAGTTCTTGCTGGTCTTTACCTGGTAATAATCTTACCCCACTTCTACATCAATCTCCAGTTGCCCAGCAAGCCTAGATCCAACCATCGTCTCCATTTTGGCATCCTGGACATATTTCTACACTCTCCAGCTATGCAAGCGGCAAGCCTCCATGCTTTCACTCCGTTGTCACAAAATTGTAATCCCACCAACGACCGCGATCGAACTACCTCAGATACCTTCCCCGCCATCTTCCAAAGAACTCTCTATCTATCATGCGAGAAGTATACCAATTCTCCAAATCAATATACTCTCAACTCGCAGCAAACCCAGCCACGGCAGCTCGGCTCAACTCACCATTCCCCATGCATATCCTCTACAGTAGCCTGGCCATCGCATTTTGCCGCAATACTTGAGGGTAAGGAATTCACTGGGGCGAACACTATTTGCTCTGGGAATGTGTTCTGTTGTGAGAGATACTGTATGTCTATAGTACGTCTGTCTAGATAAATGAGTTGCTTGCCTTTTGGGAATCGCACACCAGCCCGTCTCGTTGTAATACCATCGAAAGGGTGTCTTGTGCTGGCACTGCAACCAAGCTGATACTTTGCTCGAATTGAGTATAAGACGAGTGACTGGCTCTGCGGGTAATTGAAAAACAACAAATGTGTTGTTGATTGGGAAGCACTTGCTAGAAAATTGCAACGAGTTTGGTGAGGGGAGCTGCGAGTAATGTTCCTGCAAGTAGTGCTATCCAGTGGTTCATTTGAGGTAAGAATCACATCACCAGTGGCCCTAAACACTTGTTCCAAGCCAAGGGTTTTGAAGTAAAGAACTTTTCAGATGAATTGTGGAAAGAGAACGTTACTGACTTGTACACTAGACGCCCAAATTCGGAACAAACTAGAAATGTAGGTAGGCACGGCACGGCACGGCGCCTTTCCTCTAAAATTCAACATTACAATATAAAATGGTATGCTACGGAGTAGCATGTAACCCGTTCGCCTCCCAAGCAATTGAGAATATAGTATACCCGTCTCTTATTTGCTGTCGACCGAAAAATAAGAGAGCCTTGAGTTTTCCAACCAACGCCAGCATATACAGATGCGATATAAATTAGTAGGTATCATCCAACCCCCAATCATCCTAAATCATCATGACAGCTCCCCCCAGTGCAACCATCAAACCCGCAGCATGGAAGCCCGTCTCCATCGCCATAGCCGCCGCCACCGCCTTGCTACTACTCGTGCTAACACTCGAGCTCTTGGAACCCGCACCGCTCGTCGCTTTTGTACCTGCGCCTCCTACCCCGGTCCCGCTGCCACTGGCGACGGTGCTCGAGGTCACGGGGCAGCTGGACGTGCAAGGGATAGCGGTCGTGAAAGGCAGCGTGCTATACGAAGACGCGGACGCGAACACGGGGCCTTGGTCCGCAATCGCCGGGTTGGGATGCGCGCCTGGGCCTTGCGGGTTCAGCACGTTGTCGATGACGTGGATGACGCCGTTGGCGCAGAGGAGGTCTGCTTGGATGATTGCCGCCGAGTTGACGTAGAGGCTGTTGCCGCTATGGAGGATGGTGACGTTTCCGCCTTGTTGGGTGGAGAATTTCGTGCCGTTGGTCAGGCCGGTTGAGTAGACTACTTGGTTGGGGAGGAGATGGTAGTCGAGGACGCTGCCGAGGGCTTCGACGGTCATGTTTGCGATGGCGGGTCCCAGAAGTTGGAAGGCATCGTTGTTGGGCACGAAGATTGTGCTGTTTGCTGCGGTCGAGAAGTTGTCTAGCTTCTTCGTCTGGTAGAGGGCGCCCTCGAAAGATGTAAGGTTGAAGGGATTGAGGGTTCCGGTCAGGTTGTATGGAGGGATCAACAGAGAGTCAATAACCTGAACTACTCCACCAGTGAATTTGAGGTCCTAGTATCGAAGTTGTCAGTTCTCGGATTTCTTGGCCAGACAAAGGCTTCTGTAAAACACTCACTGCTTGTGTCAAGGTACATCTGTTCCCAGCCCACTAACAAACACCACTACATCTCCAGATTGCTTAACATTCTGCACCCTCTGGCCCCCACTGACGTTGCTGTATGCCTCATTCGTCAACAACGTTGGTATAAACACGGAATCGCCAGGAACTAGTTCACCAGCTGTCCGTGACCCTTGCAAAAGATGATACTCCAGGACATTTGTGATAACATCTTGATCATTGTTGCTGAACGCTTTATTGAGTTCGGTGTAGGGAATTTTTTTGAAAGCATCATTGCTCGGTGCGAGAATCTGGCGAAGTTCAATCAGTCCCAAATCTCGTAAGGGGGGTTAGGATACGTACCGTGACACCTTGAGTTGATGGTAATTGCAATAAAATCTGAGGATATTTCTGTTGGGTGACAAGTCAATTTCTGCTCTTGCAATATTTGGTTCAATCCCGCGATCTTCAGCCAAAGCAGACCAGAGCACAGCAAATATTGGCCCCAGAACGATCTACCAGCTCGTGAGACCATATCGGAAGCTCATCCAGAATCATTGAAATTACGGTATCTGTACAGACAGATGAAAGCTGCGATCCCAATTCTGTCCAACTCCAAACTCCAATGAAGACATTTTCGTCCAGTAACACCTCTGCACGTACCTGAATTAAGCCGTAAAAGGTTGTCAGGTTCTTTTGCCCCGAGAGCAAAGTATTCAGGTCCGTCGATGTTTGCGCGTTCGTCCCAGCTACCGCGAATGCCAAAGCCGCCACGGCAACATGCCTCCAACTCTGGCTTCTCATTTCAGAAGGAGCTCTCCGCGGCAGGGAATAGGCACGGTACTGGAAAGAAGGAGGAAAACGAAGATGGAGCAGTAGCTGCAGAAAAGTAAATAGCGACAGAATAAAAGCAAATTGCAATTACTGTATGTATCCAAAACAAACCAAACGAGCAATGAAAATGAGAGTACTGTAGGATTATCCGTACGACGAGTAGAAATATAAAGTACAGCTCTACAAGCGCCATGCCGAGGGGGGCATTTTGTCTTCCTAGCTTCGGAGGTAAACGTTGACCTGGCCTGGCCCTGGCCTGGACTAGTGGACTGGCCTGGTTGGCTTGGCTTGGCATAAACCGCTGAGTTTCCGCGGGGTCGTATTCAGGGTCTACCTTAGAACCGGGGCTGGAGGGAGGGGGCAGTTAAAGCAAGCTAGGTACCTAGTAGTTGCAGCTGTGAGGGGGAGGGGGTGTGAGTGGTGGAGAGGATGATAATTTACAACAGTACTTCGTACACTGTACGAAGTACTGCACAACACTAGCCACCAGCCACCAGCTGCCACGGCTCACAAAGCTGGTCCGTGTCCGTGTCCGTGTCCGTGTCCGTGTCCGTGTCCGTGAGCGAAACAAAACCTCGTCCTCATCCCTCCCTCCTTCCTTGTGGAGATCTTCCGCAAAAGATACGAGGTTTGCCGAGCGAACCACTGTAGCTACCGAGCTGCGGACTATTCCGTATATAGTAGTACCTGTAACTTTTTCCGCCTCGCCTGCATCGGCATTGGGAGAAGCTTCATTCTAATGGAACCTTGAAATTAGCACAACGCTTCATATAGGTAGGACTTGTGCAACTCCGGTTATTAGCCACGGAGAACTCACGTTTCTCGCGCGCCTCTTACCTAAATCTGTGAGAAACTAACTATTGCTCCGGTTGTTAAAACCTACACTTTGTATAGTTAAAAAACTAGAGGCAGACGTCTAGACGTTTGAACTACTGATATAATCTAGCATGTCGGTCCGACGAATGCCTAAGAAGCTATACGGAGGTCCCTAGACCTAGGTATTTGTCGGAAACTCCACTTTATAGCGTACTTCCTAGCGTACTGTTGGAGCCTCACCTCTTTGGGCGGGCACCTGCGAGGCTAGGTAGGTAGGAATGCCTTCAAGCATGCCACTACCTCCGTCCGTACCGGTATGTCACTACTGTCAGCGAGCTGGGAGCACATCATCCTCGCATCCTCTCTCTTTCAAGCCCCTTCCACGCGAACCCAAGTCGGCCAAAGGGGCATTCTAGATACCATCTCATCCTACTCCCGAGTCCCGACTCCCGACTCCCCGTCTCCCAACCAAACAACCCCATTGTGCATCTCCAGGCGTATCTACCTACTTCCGAATCCAAATAAGCCAACAACAATCTTATCTCACTGCTTGCTTACCGCCTCGGTGAAATAATCGATATATCAAGTTGATCTCCACCAACAAACACATCGTACAACCACGTCATGCCATGCCATGCCATGCCATTATGGTCGCCAATTATTCCCACCACAACGGAACCAATATTTGCGTACCGTACTCGTATATACTCCGTACGCCTGCATATATGTACTGTACGTCCGTATATCATATCTGCAGGTCTGTTTCTGTGCATTTATGCATATATCGGAATATCGCCCTTCTTTTCTTTTCTTTTCTTTTCTTCTCCCCTCCCTTATCAGCGATTTTCTACTCCGTACCGTATCAACGCCAAAGTAGACTTCTCGTGCATCGCGCTCGCAGTTCAGCTGCAACGATGCACGCAGGTGGAGATAACTGTGCACTGTAGTCTGTAGCAAGAAAGAGTTCGAGTTCGTGCTTTAATTCTTTTCCTGGGTAACTTAACTTTCACGTGTCGTGTTTTCACTCGGTACTTACATACTCCGTACTATACTGTAATAATGATGAACTCTATTTGGTTACGGACTTACGAAGCACAAAGTACACAAATCAAAGTGACTTTATTATCAATAATATCGCGAGAACATACATAATATCCCATGCTGCCGAATGTAGGTTCAGAAAAAGCAAAAATGTCCTGCTGGTTCATGCATGCTGCCATACATCGATCTGCTTGAGGATTTAAACTAAATGGCACGGGAACACGTTTCTATCAGCCGCAAAGATACCGCCTCGGCGTGATCTGCGAGGTTTATGTCATGTCGTATCGAGGTGAGATGTCTCAGCCCTCGACGGTTTCGGCTCCTCCTTTACATTGTTTCGAGGACCCACGTGTCGCTCCGCTGCCATGTCACGCTCAAGCCATATGCTTTGTAACTAGACTCAAGATGATTGTGTACTGTATGCCCAGAGAAAAGAAACCTGCATGCTGGGATTGCTCGCAATATCTTGCCTTGATGGATGTATCTTTCGTAGCGTTAAATCCAAATCCGGCCCAAATCGGCAGCATGAATGATCTTTTGCCTCCACCATCCATTAATAATTAGACTCAAGCCGTATCTCCAAATTAGTAGATCCCCATATACAAATCCCGAGTCCTTATTCAAATGCAGAAAACTCCAATTTATTGTGCGGTGTATTTACCAAGAGAATGTCATCAGGGCTGGGTTCAACGCGAGCGGCAAAAGCAAGTGGCTGACGGTGACAGTTGACATGGGGAGAATGGCGATGAAGTCCTTGATTTGCCAGTCGTAAGGTACGAATGGCGCAGTGGCGAGGACGATCATGCCAACAATTCCGACGATAGAGAAGACCATGGAGAACTTGAACTTCTTCAGCACTTTGGGAACTTCAATGAAGAAATTACTGAATTCGGCTTCCTTGGAAGTAGAACCCCAGGTCATGTTGATCTCGAACATGTGCGAAAGCAAAGCTTGCGATACATGCAGAGAAAGACCACCCAAGAATATTGCCAGCATGATAGTCCATTTGAAGTTTTCGAAAATCGCGTAGCCAAGACTCCTCTCGCCTGTTCTATATCGGAGGACGGCAAGAGCAATGTTTCCGAGACCGTTGAAAACGATGATAATAGAGAACCACACTTTCCATGAATCCACGTAGTATTTGTCCAAGTAGCCGTTGAACCAACCGATGGCGAAGTAATTGGCAGTTGTCATGATCCAGGCAGCGCCAATAGCGTAATAAGTTCCAATATAGGAGATAATGGTGATCTTGGATGTGAATCGAATGTTGGAGAACAAAAATCTGCGGAAGAGAGGGGTGAATGGACCCTTGTAAACCCATTTGCGGATTGGGTGGAACAGAAGCTCATTACAACCGTAGGCATATTTCTCCCAGCGAGCCAATTCATCGTACACGGTAAGCGACACTCCCTCTTTGAATCCGTCTCCAGCCCAGGCCGCTAGACGGATTGTGTAGCCATTGACTTGAAGACGGAGAGACATATCGAAATCTTCGGACACGTGGGACTCGGACCAGAACTTTTCGTATCCATCCTCATCATCGTAGGAAATTTGTTGAATAGCAGACCACCGGAGGATAGCGTTATGACCGACGAAAGGGGCAACATCTCCGTTAGAGACAGTGTATCGGATTGCAGAATAGATCAGGTTCGTAAAGAAGGTAATGCCGTTTTCAAAGTAAGTGTTGACGACTTGCATGACACCAGATGAAAATTGCATGATACCAACTTCAGGCGACTGCTCCATTTCAGAACAGGCATCCAGGAGACAATCGGCAGGGACACGGGTGTCAGAATCAACTGCAATTTATTAGCGCCTGAACCCCAAAAATCGTGGGCCTAATGGTTTGGCATACTCAACAAGATATAGTCTCCAACACGAATGTTACCATCAGCCCAGGCACGGCCATTCTCTTCGAGCGCTTCCTTCAGACATCGTTCGTAAGCTTGAGCCTCATCTGCCTGAGACCAGTCGCCTGGTCGTTGAATTAAAGATAACCTCTCCTCCACCATGCATGAAATGTGAAGCGCAAAATTCATGTTTGAAGCCTATTTGAGAAAAGATCGTCAGCATTCAGCTCACACAATTAACCTAGTGGAGGGTCGTCTCGTAGAACCATAGGCAAGAGTCAAGCCACTGACGACGAACGTGGCAATGATGTGGCTAAGACTTGAAAAACATATCGGCAACTTTGTCAGCAGGACTGGAGTGCCATTCCCCTACTGACATGCCGGTGCATTGAAATATAAAAGTTTTGTCGCAACTTACTTTCTTGACTGTTACATCGTATTAGTGGTAAGTTTTAGAGGTGTTCGTGATCTTGACTTACATTTTCCTTTTCTGACGAAGTTGTCACCGTGCTTGGGTCGTGCCACCCATCCAATGCTGTGATCAGCATAGAATTCGATTCTAGCCCGGCGGTCCTCTTCATCTAAAATCTGGAGACCATCATCGTTCACGAACATGTTCGCAGATCCGCCCTGCAATTCATAGGTAGAGATTGCCTGCTTGATGGACTTGACCGTTGGTGCAATGACGGAGCTTAGACCTTCTTTGTACACAGGACATTGGATTGTGATGTGCGGGAGACTTGCGCGCTGGATGCGGGGAGGAGCTCGCGCAGAGTAGAACTTGGAATTGACGGTGAGTTGTCGCACGGGACCAAACAATTGAGCCAAACAACCGATGATAACCTGACCGAAGAACAGGGTGAAGAAGATCTGCACTGGCGTCAAAGCAAGCAGCGCCAGGCGGATCATTGTTCCATCGGTCGCTACCTCAATGGCGAGTTGTCGGAAACCAGCACCCAGTGATGCCATGATCAATATAAGAGTAAGGGCCACCAACACAGTGTTTTGCAAGTGCAAGCCACGCTTCTCGGGAATGATTTCTCCGCTCTCCTCATCGATCTCGTAAATCGCAACATTACCATCCTTCTTCTCTTCCTCTTCAGGTTCGCCGGTCTTCCAGACTAGCTCCATCAATTCTGATTCGATAGCCTTGGCACGTTGGACGAGATGTAATGCCTCGTCATCCCAGACTACTAATAAAGCTTCCGAGGCTACAAAAGCGGCGAATTGATGCTTCCTCGCTCGTGGAAGATCTTCAATTGTTGGCAGAATTTGGATCCGGAGGCCATTCAAAAGGGGGACATCGACAGCATCAGGTGACCACTGAAGAAAGGTCTTGATGACTCTCGAGTTCACTGTCATCGCGCACTGGATCTGTTAGTTGGAGCTCTGAACCCGGGATCACAATCATTACCTGAACGTTTAGTGCTGCACAAGCGAAGGCAAAGGAAGAAGTGCCTAATTGTGGTGGACAAGCCATGTATGTGTTTTTTGACTTCCTGAGGAGAACGCCCTCTATTTCTCCACTACCATCGCTAACCCAGAGGTGTGCGCATTGTTGTTGGTACATGTAGTTCACCATAACCTCATGCTTGATATCGTCAAGAAACTGCGAACTCTGGGTCGATCTGTTGGAAATTGAATTCGCTGATGAAGCAAGTCTCGATATTGGCGGTCGAAGTTCCCCGGCGTAACCCGGATGTGGTGAAATTGAGGCAGGAGGCTTTTCCGAGATCTCTGCGGGCGGCGGCGGCGCAGGGCTCTTCGGAGTCTTCGCTTTGAAATAACTTCCTAAACCCATGGCGACGGTATTCTTGCCTTACAGATAAAAGATGAATTAACGAACGAGACAGCGTCCCGAGGAATGCCTGATGTTTCTGAAACCCAGGGCCGGAGAAGTGTCTTGAGCGAGTGGCTGAAGGTGAGGAAGATATTACGAGTAGCTCACGTATAGAAGAACTATCTTGAAGGTCAGAACTGACAGTACGTTAGTAATAGAATATGGTGAGGTTCAGTCGGGTGCTCCTACATGAAGTTGTGTCAGGAGGTGGTTGACTTCTCGACAACAACAAGAAGAATGTAGGATCGATGCGGAC
Source organism: Lachnellula willkommii (assembly GCA_007825375.1). Taxonomy (NCBI): domain Eukaryota; kingdom Fungi; phylum Ascomycota; class Leotiomycetes; order Helotiales; family Lachnaceae; genus Lachnellula; species Lachnellula willkommii. The sequence goes on along the minus strand of QGML01000008.1, from coordinate 27,580 downwards.
AGCTTCGATTGAACGATTGTTGACAACGAGTGTGAAGAATTCGATGTAGCCCAAGGAGTCAAGGGTGATATAGAAGAAAAACGAGGAGAGCTGAGCTTGAAGACTGATCTAGTCTACGGATGGGGGATGGTGGTAAAGCTTCTAAAGTAAGTGTCGGCTTGGACTTGTCAGTGGCAAAGATAACGGCGCAGACAAGGCGTGCCTGGAAAGATCTGCCTCGACCCTTTTTCGCATGGAGGCCACGAAGGGCTGTTTGATAGTGTGTACCTACGGAGGTATCCTGCAGTAGCCGCTGCCCAGGCGTGTGTTTGTACGGCGGGAGCTAGCAAAGCACACGATAGAGGGGAGGGCTGGGCCTCGCGGGAGTACGGAGTAGGGGGCACGCAAGATGGACAAGGACAAGGGGTGAGAAGAGAAGGTACTGTACACAGGATCCCAGCCAGTGTGAATGTGGACGGACACCAAGAGCAAGAGCAAGAGCAAGAGCAAGAGTAGGAAGCGATTTAGCGATGATGAAAGAAAAGAAACAGTGGGGAAAAGAGGCCTGAGTAGAATACCATTGTTTACTCCTTCCCTGTTGGAGGGCGGTGGGGGTCGTTGAAGGATAAACGCCAGAAGAGGAGACTCTAACTGCGGGCCGAAGCAAGAAGACCATGACCATGACATGACCCTAACACTTGCAACGATTTCATTCACCCATTAATATTTTCCGGCCTTCACAAATCCCGTGTCAAAGCACTGGTGTCACCGCCCTCGGGATTTACCTTGGCCTACCTACTTCTAGATACCCAGGCCATGGATTGCAGGCAGTCCTGCACTGCTAACCTACGGATTGATCTTCTCGTATCGAGCATACATATCAAGCTGACATCTAACCGCATGAGTCTTGAATAGCCGCCGCAACATGTGTTGGAGTATGGAGCACGAAGAGTACACTGGGCCATCTCTGATACCTCGTATTCCGGCGTTGCGCTTACACACGACGACAGTTCCAGGTGTATGCGGAGGCGGAGGTTAGAGGCGCGCTACACTGTTTAAACTATTTTCTCCCCTAGCGCTGCATGTTCGCCCGTGTTAGATCTGGATCTGCAGGGGTTCGGATTAAAGGTGGCCTAAAAAGGCAGTTGTGGCTTGCATCCCGGCTTAGCCTCCGTGTCACAGACAGGGGTGTTCTGTAATTTACGTGATAAAGTGCTGATGTCCGTTCGCTTCAAAAAATAGGACGAAATTCTAAAAAGAGGGGTGGTAAATTGCGGAGTATTAAAACTAAGTACGAACTCCGGACCTAGCCAGCGTTTGCTGACTGCCTTGTTCGGACCGTAGCTTATCAAGGTTCTGGATGCGACCTTCCGTTGATTTAGGAGAGAATACGGTATTTTTACTACTATTTTACCGCATATTTTACCATATAGATCTACCTACCTTAGGAACTTGGAAAGTTGGCAGAAGTCAGCGCCACTATTAAAGCCCTCGGAAGAAGATGAGAATTCTGAAAACCCTTTGGTTGAGTTCGCTGGCGATCCAATCATCATCGTACTAATAACTATCACTTGGTGTAATACACCAGATACACAATAATATGGAAATGAAAGCGAGGTGATCTCTATCATTGCCTGAAGATTACAATACGGTCATTATAAGTATCCCTTTAGACAACCTGGAATTCATACATGCTACACAATACGATGTTCATAATATAAGATCAGGTGATACTAATACTCCGGCGTCAATCATTATTATATCAAGAGATTTGCAAATTTTATACGTCGATCTAATGCTTATTCATAAGCCATATAGGTAGCTAGTATACAAAGCAATTATCAGTAGCTTCTACTGAGGAAATCTGCCCACTGCAATCCATATGAAGTGGCAACTATTCAGGTACTCCGTAGCTTCCTCGTCCGATCATTGACAATTCCGGCTCCCGGTCTAAGCAAGATATTTGGCATGCTCTGTCAGAAAGCGGCTCGCTTCTTTAAAAAACTTGGTACATCTTTATTATTATTTGAGCTTCCTCGTTTTCAAGTGCACTCCTGTCGAAATGCTTTCCAATCGTTGTATTCAACAGGAAAGGCTCGGTGTGGGAACCATCTACAGCTTTCGCGGGAGTCGGCATCGATATCCTGCCGTACTCTCATCTCATCTTACAGCACCGAAATGGTTCCTAAAACACAAATCGCTCCGTGTTGAGAAGTTAAATGTTCTACACTCAATTCAAAGACAACCCCGTAAAATAAGGGAACGAATTCGGAATGTAGATTTTCCGGCCTGTTCAGTTTTGCCCTACTAAATATGAGGTTATATCAGTGCTCTAGAATAAAGTCGGTGCACCAGACTGCACGAGAAGCAAAAAATAAATGCATCGACTCGTCACGAGATTCGCCGTTCATGTGAGACGTATCACAGCACAATTCGATTTGTGCATGTGCATCACCACCTACCTGCATTGTGACATCGTTCGTCCAAAATTTTCAGCATCACAACCTCATGCGATGGAGCCAAGGGCCCAACTGCAGCTCATGCATGCTGTGCTGTCAAATACGAACTTTGCATATAACGCAAATACGGAGTCCGTAGCGAAACACATTCCAACCCTGCAGCTGTACTATACTCTTTCAGACGGCTTGCACGGAGCCAAGATTTCTATCAGTTGGTGGAGTGCTCCAACTGTGTGGGTACTCGTATTGAATGAAGTCTTCTTGTTCTGTTTACATACCCGAATGCTTTTTGCAGACATCGGCCCGCAATGCTAGCGATGAAAATGGATTTCGAATCCCGAAAATTCGGAAGGAAGACAGGTCGGTTTTAATGGCCGGCTTATTATCTATCGAGCGACATCATTATCCAACTTGCATGTGCGAAACCGCCCCCACACCTTGCTCGCTTAGCACCGAGATCTGGGTGCGGTGCTGACAGAAAGGTGGCGTGATACAAGCAAGTATAACATTTGATATCAAAACATCGAGATGAGATTGTAGAGGAGAATCACAAAACCTTAAGCTGTCATTACCCCGCCGTCCTGTAAGCATACCTAGCAAAGGACCCCATGTCTCGGGCATTCAACAAACATGCAAAAATACCCAGTAAGCACATAGTCGTACAGATCAGCCCTACTGCCATTCTCGCAGTTCTTCTGCGAACCACACACATCATCGAATGAAGTAACCTTGTCCTGTCTCACACTTCTTTCTCACGTCCCACAACATGTCCTGCTTGCTTCCGTATTATCACAACGCTGTTACACCCGAGACCACGTTCTGTCTTCAGCCTTCAGCCTTCAGCCTTCAACGGCCCGAGCCCATCCATCATATGTATTGCAACACACCCAAAACCTTAGAAACTTCCTCATTGGACACGAAGCTCTCCGTTACTAGATCATATGCTTCTCTTTGAAATCCGAAATCTACACCCGCCTCGGCAGCATCGGAAACCAACCTTGGCAAGCGCTGAAAGATACCTTGTGTAACGCACCAACAAGCAGAAAGGCTGAACAAAAATCCCGAAGTGCGAAGTACGAAGTACGAAACGCCCCATCCTGCAACGCTCTCTCAGCGCAGAACTTCAATGTCACAACGACAAACGCCTCACTGAAACAACGTTCGGTGCCTCAGCACCCGAAGCACTCATGATCAGTGAATCCTCCCAACGTAACACAGTATGCAGTATAAACCAGAAACACTGCATCAGCCTCCGCCTCTTCCCAAAGTGCCCAAAATCAGCAAACAGGAAGGGTCTATACATCCACGTCCACTTCCTAATAGCGTCGGCGTCACGCCGTCAGCTCTGACTTACAACTCCCAACAACGCATCCCATTATCTAACCAAGACGAACTAGATCGCGGATGCAGGTGCCAGTACAAAGTCAATTCAAGACTTCCTTCCTTCCATTTCCAAGCGAGTCAGCAGTCAGGAGTATCTACCCTACCCTATCTACCATAGTAACCTCGACCCTAGCATACACAAAAAAGCCAGAAAATAACACAGTTTCATCTAAAAAATAAAGACTTAACTTAATTTTATACTCTAGTTTATCGGGAAAAAAAAATCTTGTTTTATACTAAACCAAATCCATTCTAGACATGAAAAAGACCCAGAAAAGCAAGCCCAGCCCAGCCTCAAACCCAAAGAAAAACCAACCAACCCTTAGATCAGGGGCAAGAAGAAACAACGGATTCCACGATTCCAGAAGTCTATTACCCCAAAGATCTACCTACATCTTTTGAGTTCTCCAACGCAGTAACTTTCCAACCACACTATCGATCGTGTTAGCTGCTTACTTACTCCGTACGTACAGTATACCACACCTAGATCTGCGGCTCGTTAACTTGCATGGATGATGATAAAAAAAAGGTTCAAATAGTTTACTGTCAAGGTTCTTATGGCTTTACAAGTAGCTGGCCATAACACTCCACATACGCAACGCAACGCAACGTCACACTAGCAGTTATAGGTACTTCTGCCCACTTCTCGCTAGAAAGCTTGAATGAATAACGGAACACGCTTCTTAGACTTTACGCCAATTGGCAACTACATCCGTCCATCCGTCCACGTTATTAGACCAGACTGTTTTTACAGCAGCACCATTCGTAGATACCGGTAGGTACGTTATCGTATGTACTGTACTGTACGGTACGGTACGCCCAATGTTTCGGTGGGTACCTTAAGTAGCTACTGTAGAGTAAACTGCAGCTGAAAGTTACGAGATTCGTTCTCCTGCTCCTCGAGATTCTACTTCCACTTCCCCTTCTACTTCCACTACCCAGGTTAAGACAGCGGGTCTATGCAGGTATGTCCAGTCCCCAAGCCGGGTGCGGCCGGGCGGTGTAGTGCCAGCGCATATTCAGCTTTCCGAGGTAAGAAACCATACATACATACAGTACATATGTTGGTAGGACTAGCGGGAAGCTGCAGATATCGTCTGAACCGAACCGGCGTTCTTTTCGTGGGATTTCGAGAAGAGAGCATCTTTCGAGGAGCCATAGTTAGACGATAGTGTTTACAGGGCTGAGGCTGCAGACTGCAGAGTGTAGAGTGTAGAGTGTAAACTGCAGACTGTAGTTGTTGAGAGCAGAGACTAGAAGTTTTCAGATGTACTCTTCAAATTATTTTGTATTGTGTAGCTAGCTATCTCCATCGATGGATGAACAGGCGTTGAGGGAACGTGAGATCGTGACTCTGGAATGCAGATTGACGCATATCTACAAACAGAAGAAACGCGCTATGAAATGTGCCGTGCCAGACCGGTCTAAATCCCCCTTCCCAAATCTCCATCCATCCCCCCCGGCGCCTTTGTAAACATCACCCAATTATAAACACCGTATTATGTATGAACTCTCATCTCAAGAAGAATCCTCATTGCCATCAACTTGCTTCCACATCTTCACACTGCTGATCTCCATCTGGCCAGCGCCTGGCGCCGACCATGTTGGGTACCACTGTTTCTGGGAATTCCAGAAATCATTCTTGGCTGTAAGGCTTTGATCAACCCACGGCTTCCCGCTCGCGCCATCCTTGAACCAGCCGTTGGTGCCTCCTACAGCGACATTCAAGATCAGGTAGAATTCCTGGTCAAACGGAGTCTGGTCCAGACCAGTCTGACTCCAGGCATCGACCAAGCGGGTGCCATTGCTGTCGGAAGCTGGGAATGCGCCGCGCTTCCATAGAGGCTCATCGAAATTAGTGTACAGGACTTGAAGAATATTGGTGTTGATGTAGGTGAAGAGATACTTCTGAGACCACTCGAGACCGAAGGTGTGTTCTGTGGCAGCATATGTGGTGTGTAGAGCGGCCCTTTTTACGTTGGTACGCCACCATGCATCATTCGCTGGGTCGGGACCCCAATGGAGGGCCGAAGATATAATGTTATTTCCGCCCTGTTGGTAGGTGTGGTTGTTTCCTCGGGACTCCATGATATCGATTTCCCCAGACAATGGCCATGGACCGTAAGTGTCATTCATAGGCAACATCCAGATCGCAGGCCATAACCAATCACCAACGGGCAGCTTGGCGGTAACTTCGACACGGCCATATTTGATTGATGCACCGGCCTTCGTGTTGATACGTCCAGACTTCACAGGTTGAATAATCGTGCCGGTCGTTAAATTTGTAATCGAGACGCAGCTCGTGAGAGAGTTGGACGTACAAGTGCCGTCGGATGTGAGGTTGATGACGGTGTTGGACTCAATGAGGGAGGCATCTTGGAGGGTAGGCTTGATGATAAGCTTGCCATCTTGGATGAAAACATTCTCGTCTGTCAAAGTTGTCTGCTCAAACTCGCCATTACTATGCAAGGCTGTTAGTGTAGTCCTGCTGATATCATGTAAAGGGAGGAGCTTACCCAAACCCGCCAACTTCAGCTTCCTTTGTCCAGACTGCACTGTTGAGTCCTTCAGAGAAATTCTCGTCAAGAACGATTTGGTACTTGTGGTGTACTACTGAATGGAGCCCATCATATACCAAGAAACCAGCAAGTGCAACTCCTATGGCTAACCCTATCAACGGAATAATTGTAACCCATTTCTCCTTTGGATCTTTCTTTTCTTTCCACGGCTGCTCCACCTCTCCTTTCCTTACTCGCCTCGAATGGAAATATCTGGAGGGCTCTGGGCCTGCGTGCAAGGCAGATGAGGAACCGAACGATGACGCCGGTCTCGAGTTGAATTGGGAGGAGAAAGGGTTCGTGGGGGGTGCTGGAGATATTTCTTCACCGAACGGATCTCCCCTTTCGCTCTGTGGAGTCACAGGATGCATTGGTGTTGCGGTAAAAACACCGGAGCCACCTCTATGCTCCATGTTGTACTGTGTTCCTCGGCGAGGGGGAGGAGCGCAAACGGACTTATATTAGATATTAATCGGGAGTGTATATGTGAGAGGAGTCAACAGTGGACAACGGCAACAGCAAGCTTGAATCAACTTGGTTGCAATTGGCAGCCTCAAAAACGAGAGTTGAGGTATATGGGTTGAAGGTTGTGACTGAAGTCTTGAGTTGTAACCGGCGGTACTGTCAGGGTATATTAGTGAGGATGCTTGCTAGCCATGCTACACCCAGGGTACAGATTGCCGGGGGGCGGGGGGCGAGAAGGAAATAGGCGAGAAGTGCAGTGGTGGATGGGCTAGAGTCTTCAGCGCGGATTTCAGTATAGTCTGGCTTAAGTGCTTGACGACGATAGCCTGAATGATATCAAGTACAGCTATGCTGTAAACGTTAGAACTGATAAAGTGCAAGATACCTTACCTTAGTGTGGAGATTGGGTTCAATGATGGGTGTAGTACCTTCCGCCGGGGGGTCCATGGCCAGCTTGGGCTATGTAAGCCGACTGCTACTGTACGGGGTACTGTACAGTTCACTCCGTAAGGTACTCGAGGTATGTGCAGAGTAGGCCTAGTGCAGAGGGACAGTATTAGGTCAGTAAAGTACCTACATTGCTGTCACTGACTCCTGCTCGTGCTCGTGCTCGTGCTCATCCTGCACGCAGCTTGTCCTACTTTTAATATTAATCTCACCGCATGGGGACGGATATTGCTCAGCAAAGGTCAGCATCTACCTGCAAATTGCCATTATTGCAAGTATTGGCATCCGGACGGATGGCACGACTCCCGATGCCCGGTCCCGAAAACCTCAGCAGCGTCATAGACTCATACTCGAGTAAAATGCCGTATTTTGCAGTTTGCCATGTTTTCTCGTAAAAGCCCATTGAGTTTCGACGTTGGCTTTGGCTTTGATCCACTAAACTGCCCGCTTTCCTTTCTGAGCCAGGCGCAAAGACGCCCAGCGCGCCATGCTCGTAGCTTCCTTTTGGTGAGACTACCTAAATAAGCCTCCGAACCTTACCCTGAAAAGTGGCTTGCAACTGCAGCTGCCCCTGTCCGGACCGTTGGGACTAGGGTCAACATCAGATAATCCATTCTAGAAAGCACGGAGTAGGCGCTAAACCAGGGGTTGCCGAGCAGGGCATTGAAGATCTACCTAGACGCCATGCTACTGTACTACCCCTTGCAAAGTCTATTGATCCGGTCCGGAAATCATCATTATTTTCTAATTCCGCTCGTATTATTTACGTGTATATCATAATTCGAGATCAAGGTAGGGATGGCTGGCCTAGTATATACTGGATCTAGAGTAATTTACGTGCGAGGCCTAGGAGAGGAGATTACATGTCAGATTGATTGGTACTCCGTAGAGTACGGAGTAGAGTACTTGATAGCAATGATACTCGTATCTCTGATTTCCCCCAGGATCTAGAAGCGAGCCGCCGCAGTCTCGCCAGCAGAATATGCTTTGCTTATAGGTAGCTTTGACCTCATCGCTCTCTCACTACTGCATCACAAAACTCTTTCTTATAAGTCTATATGCAAGAACTGCATCGAGCCCTAGGGATTTCAAATACGAATTGACCCTGCCGAACCACGCTTGTAGTTCTGCGTGGTTACAACTTACGAGTACAAGTTCCCCAAAATGCCACCAGCGTTGTCTAGTTTGTTTCAACCATCTTGACCATGCTTTACGATATTATTACTGATTTTCAAGTTTTCCTTCCAACACCGGCAACACGGCCCAAGTTCCACATTTCCACCTTGCCACCCCCACCCCCACACCCACACCCACAGACCACAGTCACATGTGAAGCGGGACGTAGCGAATCTACAGTACGGAGTACGGAGTACTCTAGCGATGCGGGAGGACCCCACCATCTGATGTTCGGGGCTTCACATCCAGTCGTCTCAGTAGTTTACTGTAAATTTTACTGCATCTATTTCTAGACATCTCGTGTATGTCGCCACGGCCAAGGGTCGCAGATCGCTGGCCACTCTGCAGCTGTCAAACAGGAGCCCTGAGTCTGGACTGCCAGACTTGCATACAAGTACAGGTGTTTCCACTCATACGAAGAAGTAAGTTCAAGTCCAAGAGCCCGGTTTGAGGCATTGGGGATACATGCAAGTTCAAGGTTTTTGATGGCTATCGCTCCAGCCATTCTCGACGCCTCCGAGTAGTTCTGTGGCTGGTACGACAAGATTCTGCACGGGCATGAATTTATGTGGCTGACTGCGACGAGAAGAGCATTGGAGACGGTGAAGCCAACGCAGAAATCTGTTTTCTATCTTTCATGTTCGGACGTTGGAATTTTCGTCTTCACGGCAGGGATAACAGGAAAGATCCACTGCACCCACTCTACTGTAGATCTTTACTGCTGTTTGCCTTGTTTTCGTATTCCATATCAGTTACAGATAGCGTGCTCCGTGGTCTCTTTTTCGGCATGCAAAGCTAAACATGCTCTGTAAACTCTATTTTGGCATACAAAGATAAGCATACCTACAGGACGGACGCCTGCTGCTCACCCATGGGCATGGATTGGTTCCTGCAGCCATATTCAGGGCATTCCAGTTTCTCGCGGATCAAAACTTGCAGCTCGGCGCGAATTCTTGGGTATTTTATTTCTATTTCTGTTGAGTTTACTCCGATGCACCTTCTCGAAGTTTAGTCCTCAACAGACGGGAAGTTTTGACGCGCAAACAGCATACCAGGCTCAGACCGTTCAGCTGCGAATTCCAATAGTGCCAAACTTTGTGAGTATTGGAAAGAACCCCTAGCGTGGAGCCTCAAGTTCCCGTCCCTTTGCTATCTCCTCCCAACTAACAATTGGAAAAGGCCTCCAGCAAGAATAAACCCTATATATAGCGTCTTGCTTCACATGCCGTCATCTCATTCCCATCATTTATTTTCTTCTTGCGAGCTCGAATTCGAAAGCAGAGTAGCGTTATCATACAGAACGAGAATACTTTCAGCTCCAACATAGCTCTGCTTGTGCAACTGTTCTAATGCATCCTATTCTTCGATCCGCTCGCCGTACCTGATAACTGGCCAAGGAGGCTCAGCTGAGGAATGTGCCTCTGGATCCACGACTTCATGCACCAACCCGCGTCCCTATCTCTGAGGTATCGTCGTCGTATTTTGTTATCCCTGCAGAGTGTGTAGATGTTAGATATTCCAACTACCTATCAATAGCAATTTATGCTCTACCTAGCTTTCTTCGGTCCCTCTGCTAGTCGCGACCATTAGACTATGCTTGGTATATTGAAGCGACGACAGCTCCTCCTCTTCACCCGTCGTGTTTAGCATGGAAAGAAGCGGTACTTTACCGTCAATATTCATATTCTCTTGAGACCTAATTGAAAAACTCCACGTTATTGTAGAATATTTCTAAATCTCAAGCCAGCTCCACTTGAGATGAAGTAGCTATGAATCTTTTGCCATAGAGACATGCACTAGCATTAAGGGCTGCGCTGGACTTTACATATCCCAACACACCTCTCCGTCAAGTGAAAAGTGAGATTCTGGGAGAGCGGTGGGGGGGTCACGAAAACAGTAACCCTACATAGATACTCTGAAATTGCTTCCATCAGGCGCTATCACAACTCACATTACCTTAAAGGATTGTTCTCTGATGCCAACAACATCTCCCAATAAGGAGCGCGGAACATCTCTGCCTTAATTGACACTGTCAGCGGCGATGCTGCGCCATCTAGAACTGTCTGTGACCATGACTTGGCAGATTCCGAAGACCGAAATTAAGATCTCTAATCAATACCTGTAAAGCTACTATCCATATATAGCTTGCTGCCTCGGGATCCTAAACTTCCTACATGCAATCCTGGCTTCGGATGGGGTGGGGGCAAAGGATCAGATCAGAGCGAGGCGGTTCGGCAGCCTAGGCCGTGTCATCCTTTCTTCGGGATACCTGTCAGCAGAGGTAAAATCAGTAGGAAGGGATTGTTTCTGAGTGTAGTGTTGTCTTGGACTTACAAGACGCGTGGACGTGATGATGCTTCGTGGTTTGGCCTTACTTGTAGCTCGGCTGTTTTCAGGGGTTGCACACTTCTGCTTGTGGGGTGCGAAAGATGTCTGTGGGTACTTGAACTTACTATAGTAACAAGTAATAGCTAGGTAGTATCGTAAGAAGCAAATGCTTTTCCCCTGCTGTGTGTTTTTTTTTTGCATATCCTTACAAGCGTAGATAGATATATCTACTGCATTCTAATTGAGCATTTGATCGAGCAGCTAGCCCATCTGACTTGAAATGCGGACTGCCACACCAACAAACTTATCCAGAAGCAGCAACAGAGGCAGGCGCGACGCGACAGTGCAAAACCAACACCAGAGAAGTCTCGAGCTAACAAGACGGGAAAGAACGATCGAGCAACTAACTTACTGCCAGCATAATACAGCTCTTACTGCAACTGCGAAAGATCGCCGCGAAAATGCTCGTGCTTCTATAACAGCAATTCGACTCGCTTTCAACACCGCACGACTGAATCTTCGCAGCGGGCCTAGTTCTTGTCCTTGCATTTGCTCATGAAGATTCGAGAGGAGAATATAGCTCGAATATTCGGTATCAAGTCAGGGATTTACATAATGGACTGTACATGTATGTACTGCCAGAAACGTGTTGTGAATGTATTGCAACTGCATTTGCATCGCGAGTAATGCGCGCGAACAGCAGCATTGCTCCTCAAATTCTGCCATGAAGTCCGCGACCGGAGGGGAAGGTAGCGAAAGGAAGCCGTGGTAGCATATCGCTTCACGCAAAATTGCGTACTCGCCGGAAGAGGAAGGAAAGGGGGAGAGAATAGTAACCCCCAATGCAGATTAGCTCCGCGTATAAACCCCCTCCAAATCGAAAGTTTTCCCTCCGCCGCTGAGCTCGCTTTCTTCCAATAACTTCGAATCGGAAAAGCGCAACATGAGAAGAATGCAAGAATGCACGCTGGGAGTAATGCTGTGGGGTAATCAAATTGGACGTCTCACTCGGGGTTTGGGCATAATTATTTGCTAGATGGTGGATGTGAAATGCGTCGCCTTGCTGAGAGAAGTAAGATGATCGTCGTGTGTTTCCTGAAGCTGCTCTAACGCGGTTTTGTGAGCATTTGGGGGGATTCGCACGAGTCTCCCAAGCCAGACTTTGCTGTGAATTTTCAATAGTAAATACTGCAAGTGACCAAACCCTAGACACTAAAAAATAGGAGGAAGACAAAATTATAAGCGGATTTCTATGGCGAAACCCACTCGGAATTGCAAGAAGCTACATCGATGTAGTTTTGATTTGAATGGGAAATCTTTAGGACATGAACAGTTCCACATTGAGCAGTGCCTCCACCGGAGACTCAAGGGAATACATTATGAATCACGAGATGGCTTCCCCTCCAGCACTTATGCTTCTATACCTCACCATCAATACCAAATCGTCGCATTACCCTCCACATACCCTACCAAGACAAAGTCCCTCACGATCGCCGTTCCCGCAGCCAGCCTCTGAAAGTCCGCTGTAGTGCAAGTAGTTAACGCCATGAGAGTATAGCAGACCTTCTTGGGATCTTCAGGCATCTGATTCTTATACTGAAAACTGGAAGATGGTCCCGATGTAGAGTAGTCGGCTGTGATCGAGCGTTGTCCCGTAGCGATATCAACGTGGGACATTGCGCGGTCGAAGATGCGATATGCTGTTTCGGGTTGGTAGTAAGGAACTGAACACCAGTTAGACATGCGTGGGTTTGCAAGGAAGGTGCTAGCTGACCTCCGTGAGCGGCATCGAAAACCCTTGAAAATGAAAGATTTCCATGCTGGCGAACTACACCTCCTTCGTATGTGGCATTGGTACTGATGTTTGCGTACCCGGCTGCGGTGAAGCCCTTGGAAATTTCTGAGGTGATGGCAAGACTTCCTCTTTCTCCGGCGATCCCTGCTCAATGATTTAGGGCTGTACTAAGTCAATAATGGGTGTAGAGGCTTACAATTTCCAATGTAATCTCGATCTCCGTACATCAACGCTACTTGTATTCCCCGATCCAGAAGATTTCCTAGCATATCGAGAAATCCACCTCTAGTGATGTCGCCCTCGGCCATGACGCCTAAATGCGTGAGTAATTCAGTTATCTTTTGTTTACTATCTGGAGAGATTGCCCAGGTCGCTGCATAGAAAACTCCGGAGATGAGATGTCACTTACTGTTGTAGACTACCTGATTTTGGTACGTAAAGTTCAGTGGCACACCAAGAGCCGACTGGACCCAATGCCGGTTCAAAAATCCAATTTCATATTTTGATGGTGTGGGATCAGGTGTGGTATGTCCAATGTCAAAGGCGCCATGCTGACTCCATTATTAGTTATTAGGAATGGGACGGAAATGTCCATGAGAAACTTACACCAGAGTTCAGTAGCACGTACTCAACATCTAGAGCACAGTAACCGTAGGCCGCCGAACAAGCAGTATTCACAGCCACATCATTGCCATAGTTGTCCGGGTCATAGATAGCACCGAGGCCCTGGCACTTATCAATAAGCCCTGTGCAAGTGGTGAGGTTCTTCATTGCGGATTCATATTCGGCATCTGTGATGGCTTGGAAACTATAGGTGTTGTTGTGCGCCATATCCGGGTATGAAACAGCAGTAACTTTGAAGTCTATCCCGCCATTGATGATACCAACCGTGTCGAGATTGATCACCTTTGCACGTTCGAGAGCACCAGCGGCTATCTTGTCATTCTGCTTCTCGATAAAAGATGCTAGTCCAGGACCCCAGTGACCCCCATATGACTCGGCCCAGATGCTGAGTTCATTGTTAGGCGACTGGTACATAGGGAAGCTAGTTGCCCGTTAGTAATCTACTAATCATCACCAGCAATGCAGCCAGAACTTACTCTCGAAGCCAGGCCTGTAAGAAAGTCCAAACAGCTGGCGCAGCATTACCTGTGGAATTTGCAGTGTTTTTTGAGTTGAGAGATGGGAAAGTGCCCACGAAGAAAGTATCATTCTGCTCCGGGACGCCTTCCGAAAAGTCGGCAACGATGGGCAACAGATTGGTAGCTAGAGCATTGAAAGTCCCGTTGACAAGCGTGTCATACGAGAATCCAACCTGCACTGGCTGGTCAACGTAAAGCATGTTTGCCTTGTTGTTCCAAGACCACGGATTTGGCGTCGTGGAATTTGAATCTTCTCCTACTATACATGGGCCATTCTCTCCCAGGGCTTCAGCTACTGAAGACGCCCCTGGTCCGCCATTAAGCCAGATTGCGAGCGGTGCGTTTGAGGGATCGACGCGGGATTCGAAAAACCAGAAGAATGTATTGATGGGGTATTCACGGGACATTGTGGGGTCTGGTGGAAGATGCACGTATCCGCTGAAAGAACGAACTCCTGGAGTTGTCTCGCAAAGGAAAGTCTCGGTTTGCGTCAGCGATGATTGCACTGGGGCGTAAGCCCATAAGGATATTTACATACTTCTTTGTAAGATATAGTGATATTCTCACCAAATCTGGAGTTGACGACCGTATTTCCTTCAGGAGTTGGAGGAAAGTATTGACCAAAGACCATACACGGAAGAAGGGTAGCAACCCATGAAGGGCGAAAATATAAGAGCATAATAGAATGATTAGATGAAAATGCTCAGAAGCGACAGTGATTAGGAAAACGAGTGTGAGTTGAGAGGCATATTTGAAGGACTTCAAGGGGTTTAAGTATCTTGACAATGCCCCAGACTCACGAGTTGAGCGGATGGCTTTGGAAGCAGCCTTCGCATTAATCTTAAAAGTACGAACATACACTCCAGTTGAGTCCAAGCGAAGATGCACTTCACCGGGATATTGAAGGAGTTGACGTCGTCGTGATGAGGCGTAGGGTAGGTGAGGCCGGTTTAAGAGCAAAAAGCTTGGACCACACGTATTGGGCCCTTCAGCCAATGGGAATGGAATGAATACGCACGCTATGGGGACTTGGAAGTACGAGTCGAGTACGGAGTACCTCCGTAAGTATCCGTACAGTACCACGCCTTCTGATAGAGGTCACAGTACGGCGTGCGTTTGAAACCGAATGAGCTACAGTATCTTGAGACGGTGCGGGTGCCCACAGGACCTGGACCAGAAATTGGCACAAGGTTTGGAGATGCTGGCCGCAAAGGTTATAGCAATTTAATAGCAAGCTTTTCTCGGCTGCTTACAAGTAACTATGCATGCATCCATTATTACATGAGATATGAATCATGACTCCAACGCGCACCAGGCGTGATGAGTGATATGAAAGGAGGGGAGGGGAAGATGAAAAGAAAATGTACGAATACGAAGTACTTACTGTGCGAGTACGTACGAGTAGAGAAAACTGGCCGTCATGAACCCTGCATCAGCGGCTCCTACCGGTAATGTGATGTCGTGCTCTGAGAGCTGTACTTGTAAGTAAACATCTTCCCTTCCCTTCCCTTCTCACTCACTCTTCTGTACATACCTATCTATCCAAATTTGTTTCCTTCAGGTATCCTATGCCACCATAACAAGTAACAAGGCCGATCGATCTCTACGATCCGGAGTACGGTCCAAAGCCACCACAATGGCCTCATCCCAAACACCTCTCCTCACAAACGATGACAACTCCTCCATCCACTCCTCGACCATTGCCCGGAAAGCACAATCTAGACAACAAGATATAACCCGATATGTAGCCTTCTCATCCGCCATCCTGTCCTGCCTCTGCGCGGGTTCCATTACCGCATATTCGCTCTACGGGCACTTGTTTCAAGAACGACTCCGGTACACGCAGCTGCAGGTCAACATCGTGATTATCGCCGCCGAACTAGCTCTCTATCTACCGGTACCGGTGTTTGGATATCTCTGTGATCGTGTTGGACCTGCCCCGCTATCATTTGCAGCTTCGATTATGTTTGGTCTCGGATATTTGCTTGCGGCGTTGACATACAGGAGTGGGGCGAAAGATATTATGGGATATACACATGAGAGGGGCTGGCCGCTTTGGGTGATGGTTGTAGCTTTTGTCATTATTGGTTTGGCGACTACGGCTATGTATATCAGTGCTGTTACTACTTGTGCGAAGAATTTTGGCCGGGGAAAATATAGAGGGTTGGCGTTGGCTGCTCCCATTGCTGCGTTTGGGCTCTCCGGGATGTGGCAAAGCCAGGTTGGGAGTCGGATTCTATATGAGAAGAAGTTAGATGGGAGCAGAGGCGATGTGGATGTGTTCAAGTTCTTCTTGTTTTTGGCTATCACACTGGTTGCGGTGGGCTTGCTTGGGACATTTCTACTGAAGGTTGTAGATGAGGATGAGTTGATTGATGAAGCTGTGGAGGAACTTGAGAGGAGCGGTCTTCTGGAGGACAGTGAGTTCTTTAGACGGGGTGCAGATAGGGGTTATGGCTCCATTGGGAGCGGATCTGACGAAGAGGCTGAAGAAGCTCGCCGAGTTGAAGAGGCAAAAGCTTTGGAAGAGGAAGAGGCTCGGAAGAAGACCTGGCTCTTAAATGAGGAGACGCGTAGGTTCTTGAAAGACAGAACTATGTGGTGCCTCG
Organism: Lachnellula willkommii; assembly: GCA_007825375.1. Lineage (NCBI taxonomy): Eukaryota > Fungi > Ascomycota > Leotiomycetes > Helotiales > Lachnaceae > Lachnellula > Lachnellula willkommii. The sequence goes on along the minus strand of QGML01000008.1, from coordinate 11,239 downwards.
CTGCGAGCTTCTTCTTCATCTCCGGTACGTTATTTCTGATCCCTAATCTTACTCACCTCTAACAACGTCCAGGCCCTGGGGAAGCATTCATCACCAACTTGGGCACCATAATCGGCACCCTATACCCTCCTACCCGCGACCCAAATCGTATCCCAACCTCAGCCGCCACCCACGTCTCCATCGTAGCAATCACCTCAACCATAGCACGCATTCTCTTCGGATCCCTAACCGACCTCCTCGCCCCGACAAGAGTAGGCCACCACTACGGCTCCACCGCCAACTCGCTCTCCTCTCTGCCCCCACGGCCGCTCAACAAACCCTTCACCATCTCCCGCATAGCCTTTCTCCTCGGCAGCGCTCTCCTGCTCTCCCTCGGCGAAGTGATCCTCGCCTCGGGCGCGATCCAAAACCACGGCGAGCGCTTCTGGATCGTGTCTACGCTCATCGGCTCGGGCTACGGGGCGATATTCAGCCTCACCCCCCTAATAATCACCGTTATCTGGGGCGTCGAGAACTTTGGTACGAACTGGGGCATCGTGGCTATGGTTCCTGCGTTGGGAGCTACGGTGTGGGGAGTGGTGTATTCTAATGTTTATCAGTGGGCTGCGACGATTCCTTCGTATAGCCAGGATGATGCGGAGGATGTGTTGTGCTATGGGAAGAGGTGCTATGCGAGTACATTTTGGGCCATGGCGGGGAGTGTGTGGATTGGGTGTGGGCTTTTGATTTATGCGTGGAAGGGGAGAGATGGGTGGAGTAGGAGGGGAATTGCGGTTTAAAGGCTAAAGGCTGTGTATATATGGATGGATACTGCATACATTTTGGTTATACATATTAGTGTGGAATAAATGATTTAAATATCCCCTCTCATCTCCGTGCCCAAATTACCCCTGCAAACGGTAAAAGGTCACACAGCCTGATACATGCCTTGATGAGATTCTCCTGGTTCCAATGAATCCACGTTTCCTGTCACCAATCGCTCATAACAAACTACTATACCTATTCCCGTTCACCCCCTACCCACGTCAAATTTGTTCTATTTGACAAGTGAGAACAGCGCGGCCTTTAGATTCAAAATAAGTTAGACAAGACATCAGGGAGTGTTTTAGTATCAAACTAGGAAGGAATATGGTTTGAGAAAGAGGGAGACAATACGAGAAAGGGGATTTCATTTCTGGAGGACGAGCGAGGGGAGGACAGCAACCCATAAGTGGAAAGAAGCAATGTTGAGCCTGGAAGAAGATGAGAATGAGCCATGTAGAATTCAAATCCGCTCAGTTGGACTAAAAGAAAAGGCCCAGGACAGGACGGTCAGTTCCAAAGGAAATAAATGGGTTTGAATAATACATCTGAATATTCTGAACACGCTTATCCTATTTAGGTGCCGTGACGCTGGAGTTGGGTGCTATCAAACTCTGTGCTTCCGCTCAAGCATTAACGCCCGCCCACCAAGGGCACCAATAATATCCTCCCTCATCATTAAGCCTCAATCCTCATGATCAAAGCATCCAATAGTTGTCGCTGCTATCATACAGTATCATACATAGTACAAGTGTCGCTGAAAACGAAAGGCAGTAATAAACGCGTATGCAAATTCGTGAAAGAATTCATCCATCATTCTAATTCCCCGGTTCAATGTCCAGAACCAAGCAGCATGCGCCTGTTCTTCCTTACTAAAGCAATGAGCTTCTTCTCAATGATCTCCGCTTCCTTCCTTGCCGCTTGCATTGCCGTCTCTGCTTCCGTAAGGCTCAGCAGCGATACATTGCCCAGAGGTCGACCGCTGTCGCCGTCTCTCCCGACTGCGAAATGCGCCGTCATGCTGTCGAGACCATTGGCCAATATACCTGCCTGATCATGCGCGTCACTATTGGCGTCACCGTGTTGATGAGTGCTCCACGATGGAAAGCCAGCGCTATCGGTAGAGCGAGTCAATTCCGCATCTAGAGCATTGGCGTTCAAGGCCTTCTCGAGTTGCGAGTTGGTGGATAGTGAGGGCAGGACGTATTGGTTGATATAGCTGAGTGCCTCGTCGCGCTGGATCTTGCTTACAGGATCAAGTGGGGGTACGGTGCCGGCTGGAGCTGGGAAGAATGATGGGGGGCCATTCGGAACTGCACGACCTCCAATGAGCGTGAAGCCATTGTTAGCGTTGTGTTTAGTAGATACGAAAGCCGTGGCTCCTGCTTCCTCGGCAAGGCGAGCCTGAAGCTGCAAGTATCGATCCTCCTCTTCAGCGGTGAGGTTGCGCACATAATCTCCATTGGGAGTGAGCAGAATGCGAGTCGGGCCGTCACCATTCTTCCGAACTGGCTTGCCCGAAAATAAGGCTGCTCGGTCTTCCGTAGTAATGGTCAGCTTTTGGCCTTGGGCCTGGACTTCCACATCGTGATGAGATCGGGCGCTTGTTCCGGGTTTCTCCTTCAAAATCGCAAGTTGAGTAGCGTCTGAGATGTCGCCAGAATCAGTAAGGTCTTGTAGCACTGAGGCTGGAGTTGGAATCGGTTTGTCGGTAGTGGTTCCTTCTTCTTCGACTTCAGCAGGTGCAGGCGCAGGCATAGGCTCTGGCGTTGTATTTGCGGTTACAGATGCAGAGGTTCGACTTTTAGCTTTGCCCTTGCCTTTGGCGTCATGCCCTCGTAGCGGTTTGGCAATCTCAGGTTCGATCGAAAATTGCTGGCCTTGACTGTGAGTCTGTTCAGTAGGTGAAGCTTTGGAGATCTGCTCTGCTGATGTCGGGGCAGTATCTACAGGGCTAGGAGATGGCGGCCGGCTGGCCGTAGGTGTAGATCCTCCTGCAGCGCTGGAGATAATCCGGTCTTTTTTCTGCTTTCTCTTCCTCCCCGTGATCGGGCCAATCTCCTCGACCTTAGGCTCTTGTTCGGCAGCAGCTACCTCCATTTCAAGCCTTTCCTTCTTTTTCTGCTCAACCTGTTTCTTTCGCGCGCTTCTAGTGGTTGTTTTAACCGGAGCAGAACCAATCTTGGATGGCGGGGGAGAGTTTGCTCTTGACAAGGAAGTAGATGTAATCGATGCATTGTCTGATATCATCTCGCTTGTGGGCGTACCAGGACGTTCATGTCTGGATATCGATGCAAGACTTGGTTGACGAGACGATGGCAATTGTGGTGGAAAAGTTGATGTCACGGAAAATGGCGTGGCGCTTCCAGCGGTTGGAATATCTGACTTCACAGTGGACGTAATCCGCAACGGTCTTGAAGCATTTCTTGAAGCGGGCGACTGGGTCGAAGAGGCAGATGGAGTGCTAGGAGGTAACGGAGGATATTTATCATATGCTTCCGGAGCGTGAGCAGACACATCTGTGGGTGCCTTGGTTGAGACCTTTGAAGGCACTACGACACTGAGAGGTACAGCGCGTTTATCGCCTTTGGAAAGTGTCTGAGTAGTCGCTGGGTTTACCGACGACTGTTTCTTACTAATGACGGTAGATGCTGGCTTTGGGTTTACCTTGCTGGGCGTGGGCGTTGGCGTCAATGGAACGTTGGCCTTCTCACTCCCCAAAGCTGGAAAATCATCAGCTGGAAGAGCTGGCTGAGAGGATTGAGATGCAATTTCCTTCGTCAAGCCCCTCTGTGTGGCGAGCTGTCTCGGCTCTTTTTTCGCTTGAGATTCTGATAATGAAGAGCTTTCCGGGATTGAAACACTCCCGAGAGGTGTCGCAGACGGTGGAATAAATGGAGCAGACGTGGCAAGGATACGTGATGGGACTTTTGCAGGCGCTTCATGAAAATTCGAAAGGCGATGTTGAGGGAGGAACCCAGGAGGCACAGATGGTGTTGACGACCGTGATGCATCCAGAACATTTGGATAGGATGCGTAGTCATCGGCCATATCATCGGCGACTAGAGCATCGACTTCTGCTGAAGTTGCTTCGTCGAGGCTTGGGTCTTCTATGAAAAAAGAAAGTCAGCTCGGTGTATCTTCAAAGTGAATCTCCTAATAATGCAATAGTGAGAACCTCCAACCAGACTGATACACAGGGCTTGACTATAATACATTGTCACATCACAGGTCCATCATCGTCTTCGAACTCCGGAGATACTACTGATGGCACAAAATATGTGAGAATGCTATATTGACCTGCCGCCACGGCAAGGGTTTGGGGACTATAACGTACATGAAAGAGGGTCCCGATGAAGACGATGATGGAGTTCCCGATGCGACCTTTTATCATGCCTGCCAGCTGTCTGCGCCCAAAAAGTAAACAAATAAATAGGAGAGCAATCCCTTGAGACCCCTCGTGTCCAATCGCAAATTGACGCCAGAGCCGAAGCTTCCATCTTGGAGCCTTTCCTATGCTCGCTAAAACAAGAATGCATATGAAGCCATGCAACGCCTGAAATCGGGTTTGCCCACCAACCCGGAATGAAAAGCAATATCTACAATAGCCCAGCCCTGTGTAACGCCCTTTCTCGATATCACCACCTGGGGTATCCCGCACCACCGTACATCATGTTCGAAGTGTACCCACCTTGAGCCTGAGATCCAAACAGTCCGCCCGGCCCGACTCCGGCATTGCTCTGTTGCTGGTGTTGCATTCTCGCCTGTAAGATACTCGGGTCCGCAAGATCGACTAAGCCACCCCCTCCAGAGGAGGAAGTGTTAGCATGTCTGTGCTTCTTTCCCTTCTTCTTCTGCTTTTGACTGTAGTCATGGAAAGCTCCAGGCTGAGAACCATAGAGCGATGCCAGGCCTGAAGCAGGAGCTGGAGTGGAGGAGGCAGATGGGTACTGTTGAAGAAAAGAAGGAAACATAAACTCACGCTTGCCTGTATCATGAGCTTGCCCACCCCCAACATTACCACGGACTCGAAAGATATCCTGGAGCATTTCATTCTCGTTGTTTTTTGGCACTCTATTAAAAGCGGAAGCACCGCCCATTGAACCACCAAATCCGTGATTTTGACCAAATCCAGCAGGAGGTGTTCCTGATGATTTCAGACCAGGTGGAGGCGGCATGGAACCGCCGTAGAATTGACTGCCCTGGGCGTGAGTCACGGATGGCATCATCGATGATTGTTGTGCCATCAATTTTGGATTAGCTGATGGTTTAATTGACGGCAACGATGGGTTTTCGTTTGAGAAGTTAAACCGGCTTGACTGTCTATTGTGACCTTGTTGCTGGAATAACCCGGCACTTTGATTGGACTGACCTCCCATTCCAGGAGAGAATTGGTCCGCAAAACTAGAAGGGTTTTGATTATTTAGAAGCAAGTCCCTTTGCTGGAGCGTCAAGGGGCGGCCGTTTATTGAGCTGAGGTTGCCAAGGTTACGAGGAAAGCCTAGACCTGGAGCCCCTGGGCCATTGTTGGTTCGTTGGATTGGGAGTTGAGCACTCGGGCGTCTTTGGAAACCTTGCGGGATCTCACGTCCACTATCCTCAGGTTCCCCACCGAGTTGCAAACTACCACTTTCGGGCTCTTCTTCTTCCAATGGTTCCGCAGTTGAGCGGATGTCTGACTGTGATTCTTGTTCAATATTAAGTCTCGCTTCCTCCTCATTTTGCTCGCGCATAGCCCTACGCTTTGCGCCACCGTTGGTATCGAACATGGGCGGGAAAGATAGTTCTTCGATCGAGATGGTTTGCACTGGTGGGAATGAGTTGATTGTTTGCAGGAGTTCCGTGAAATCTTGGTTCTTATGTGGCCGCGGTGATGGCAATGCAGTATCCGATGCCGGGACAGGATTTGAAGATTCAGGTACGGCTTCCTCAACAGGAGTGGGCTCTTCCATAACCTCAGCTGTCGCAGGCATGGCTTGCGAGGCTGCTGGACTTGAAGCAGTACCACTAGTTGCGTGACTTCCTCTTCGGCTGCGTTGCTGCATGCCTTTGTTTGCCCAGCTTGCAGAAGATGGTAGAGCCGAGCCATCACCACTGTCCGACCCATCCTTACTTGATTCTCTGTGCATAGGCTGCGCCGCAGCAGCTACGGGTTGCATATGCTGTAAGGGTGCTTGACGTGAGGAAGAGGCGTTGGTAGGGAGAGGCCGTTGTGTATTAACGCTGTTAATTGAAGACAAATCTTGTCGAGAGTAGCTATCATCATTATCGCCAGGTTCGTGAAGAAACATACAGTTCTTATTGGTGCAAGTCTCGTTCCTGAGATACGCCGAGCAGTATTTCGTAGTCCCTAAAGATGCCCGCAGCGTTCGATCGTTATTCTGTGAGTTGTTTATTGCTACTATGCATCGTTGTGCCTCCTCTTTCGTCGAAAAGGTAACATAAACACCCACATTCGACGCATCAGTTGGCCTGGTCTTGTTGGTGACTGCGACCTTAACAACATCGCCATATTGGCCAAAGTACGAAGGCCCTCTGAGGGAATCCAAAAGTGAATCTTTACCAGAAGTAGGATTTAGCCCCGTCACGTAGACCAGGTTTTTCTGCACAACTCGGAGGCCTGAAAGATGCTTTCGATTCAGACTTTCGACCTCGCGCTTTTGTGCCTCTTTTTGTCGTTGTTCGGCCTTCTTTTTTGCGTTCTTCTGGACGTTTGCCTTGAACTGTGCTACCCTTTTGGACGGTTAGTACAACGCGAGGGACCTGGATGGAAGGACATACTCTTCTGGTGTGACCACCTTCCATTCTATCGTTTTCTCGTCGTAGGGCCTCCGGCAGGCAGGACATAGGCCGTTCATATTGTTCTTGATATTATTGAAACAAAATTGGCAGACCTGTGGCAAAGGTCAGAAATCGGGCAATATCGGAATGTGAGGGGCAGATATGCGTACCTGGTACCCGCAGGGACATGGTCGAAAGTTCTTGTCGGAAAGATCAAACTCTTCCACACAGAGGGGGCTGTTGTACACATGGTTAATGAGGGCTCTAGATGGACGGAGGCAAGCTCCACGGAGCTCGAGGTAGAAAACCTACCAAGTGTCATCTTCTTCATCGATGAACATGTCTTGGGGCGCCATCTTGGGTGTTCAGAGACGTTCAAAGATGCGCTGAGGCAGTCAGTGGGAGGGTGTGACGTTTAATGCAAAGCCTAGGAATGGTGCGCCAGAAAATGCTTGAGACGGCGCGTCGGAGGGAATGTGGATTATATGTAGATAACAAAGACGGTTTGCTTCTATAGATGCATGCACGATGGCGGGCCCGGACGGTTTATGCGGTGGTGGTGGTGTACAGAGGAGGAGGAGGAGGAGGAGGGGACTGCAAGAAATGATGGGCGACGTGAAGAAGTAGGTAGGAGATGAGAATGGGAAAGGGTCAACCAGGGAATCGTAAATTAACGCTAGTACGGATAAGGCTAGAGCGAGAAGTCGACCAATGATGGTGGATCTGAGGCGAATTAACGAGCAAGATGAGGATGAGCTTGACTTCAAGAGCCTTGAGTTCGAACATCCATTGTATTTGTCTCTGCAATTGCGGCACATCCACCACCTCTCACAACCCCACGATGGCAATGAGGGTGGCTAATCGTCGCGCGCTGGGTTCGGCCTTGAGTGCCACCAGGAATGCCTTCATCCGCCGCAGCGAGAGCAATACCAGTATTCGCGCCTTCACCTCTTCTCAAGCTGCTCGGGTTGTAGTCTCTCCGGATACCCCCAACCTGCGACACGCCCAGAGAGATCCAGACCCTCCAGGAGGACTTCACAGAGCGCCAGTCAACCCCGCCGACAAGTATGCGGTAAAGGCAGACGAGATGCATCGGTATGGATCATGGCTCATGGGTTGTCTGCCAAAATACATTCAGCAATTCTCTGTGTGGAAGGATGAGCTGGTCATCTATATCTCTCCATCTGGAGTAATCCCTGTGTTCTCGTTTCTCAAATGTAAGTGTCCAGCTGTTCCAATTCAGTTGAATGGAGGTGCTAACAAGCCGCCAGACAACACTTCTGCGGAGTTTACTCAAGTATCGGATATCACTGCTGTCGACTTTCCCACCCGAGACCAGCGATTCGAAGTCGTCTACAATATGCTGAGTGTGCGCCACAACTCGAGAATCCGTGTCAAGACATATGCGGATGAGGCATCTCCAGTCCCGAGTATTACAAGTCTGTACGATGGAGCAAATTGGTATGAACGTGAGGTTTATGATCTATTTGGAGTATTTTTTATTGGCCACCCAGATCTTCGACGCATCATGACTGACTACGGCTTCGACGGCCATCCATTACGAAAAGATTTCCCTTTGTCGGGGTACACGGAAATCAGATATGATGAAGAGAAGAAGAGGATTGTTGTGGAACCATTGGAGTTGACACAAGCGTTCCGAAACTTTGAGGGTGGTTCAGCCGCATGGGAGGTATGTTTTACAGCTCGAATTAGTGGTGATTATATATTGACACCCCACAGCAAGTTGGAGCTGGTGTGGAAAGAAAGCCCGAATCCTTCAAGCTGCCTACACCGAAACCCGAAGAAAAGAAGGAAGAGCCAAAGAAATAGATTCGATGTCTTGCTTGTACATAAATGTTTTATACGAAGACGAGTTTGCATAGGTATGAAGATGGCAAGCGTGCAACATGCTTCGAGTTCCGGTTGGTGATATGCGATCTCTTAGAGTGCTTTTCATGCTCCCTGGGAAATGGACTTGATCCCGAATTGCATTGTTCTTACATGTTATCGAGGTACCCTGATTCAAAGTAGAGTTCTTCATGTCATGTTCAAGTAACTGCCCATGCTTAGGTAAATTCATCGCCCAAAAAGATGACTTTCGAATAATACATCTGAATCAACTTCCCTTCATTCATTTATTGAAGCACCTTTCTCTCGCTGTTTCATTACGAAGATCTCATCGTCTCAATGTACAATTCATCTGATATAGAAACCAAGCGTCCAGTGCTACTTTTTAAACCCGCCTAGATTTTACACTAGGCTAGAGCAAAGTGAGGTCAGGACTTCTCTTCCCCTTGCACATCACGCTCTATTGCTGCATTGTATAGTCAAAGGACTTTGACCTATGCTTCCTACTAAAATTCGTGCGTATCATGAAGTGATATCCTCCTTATGAAGTTCATGCCTTCCATGGGACTGCACGACCGCGTTAACTGTGTATCCTAAAAAGACAAATTGTTCGTCTTCGTTGTACACCGCAGCACTATGCTAGCACTCTCTATCAATTGGAGACTTTTTTTTCCCTATCTGGACAAGTCATTGCTCACATTGGAATACAAAACGAGTCACGAATGAATCAATATAAAAAGTTGCGAGTAGCAACCAAGTTCCCGATGGCTTCGGACTCTTTTATGATGGTGTGAACTTTATATTCCACTACACGGTACGAGTATGGTTATTGTATTCTTAATGAGGGTGGTCGATCTCCTCACATATATGTCACCTTTCACGTGGTTATTGGTTATGAGAATATAATGCGGTACCTTACTGCTCGGAGCATACAAAGAGCTTCTGCTATATCTTCTCATGGACCTACCGCTTTTGCATTCTGTTTTTACTTCCTAATGCCAAATCCCAAAGGCCACTGAGTTTCTCCTTCCCTCACAACACTTATATGATCTTCAAAGGCTGTGCTATCCCCTCCCCCGCCCCCAACCACTCAGCGCGAGAATAAAGGTCAAAGTTGAGAAAGATGGGACAAGCATAGAGTGCTTTTAACTTTTAAAGTACCCAGTCAAAAACATTCAGTCCGCATAAAAGAAACTTCGCCGGCTCCACTGATGCACCTATTGAAGTTCTCTAAACATTGCTTCTGTCGATCCTTCTTTCAATATCACGTTTTGCTTGAGTTGGGCGCTAATGCCTGAGCAAAAGCCACACATGGGTTGAGGCGTTTCTGCGATACGCAACAAAATCTTCAATTACCAGATCCGGTCGAGGTGAGCCAACCACATCAATGATGCAGGTCATTGAAATCATCTAGGGAAAGCTAACAGAGCACCGTCGTGGAACTTTTTTTTAGGAACCGAACTATCCCCTCTTTTCGCTCGCTTAGAATAATGTCTATCTTGACTTTTCTTACTAGTTGTAGTCTAAGGTGTTACCTATGTCTACCTAGGTATTCTTCTATCCTATGTCGACTGGAAATTAGGAGGATAAAAATCATGACAATAAAATGGCGGCAAATGGTTCTACAAGACCCCCTATTTTGGTTACGCTCTTCCTAATAATGGAACTTTCCACCAATCAATCGCCTTGACATCACCCTTAATTGTGACTCAATTGTAAATTTATTATAAGATTTGAACCACGAGCCAACGCTAATTGGGCTTTAAACATACATAGGTACCAAGCGCCGGGTACCCAGCATTCTCATGTGGAAATTTGGACTTTTCATGCAGCATAGTAATAACAATATTCCGTCATATATAAGATTGGACGGTAAGCTAATAATTAGGTGCCATAAACCAGCAGGTAAGAAAGTCAGAAAGTCAGAAAGTCAGAAAGAAAAGGTTCCTTTCTCCCCTCAGATTCCTACTTCCTTTTCTTCCCTTATTCTTATCGAACAAAGTCTTTCAGTCCCAACATCAACTCAACTTCAATTTTTACCCCCACACAACACAATTGCACCTTCTACATACAACCAAACGCCAAAGTCAAAGTCAAAGTTGAACATCATCGCCACTTCCCACCACACCAAGAAAAATCAACAAGAAGTCAAAATGCCTTCTGCTACCAAGCGCAGCTCGTCAGACTCCAGCATCCCCTCCCAAGAGAAGCTCCTCAAAAACGCGGAGCTTAAAATCCGCCACCTCCGAAACGACAACTCCCCATCCGAGTTCGATGAGTTAGTTGAGATGCAAGCGTATCTGGACCACGAAAAGGCCGTTGACAGATCAAAAGAAAGAACCAGTCTCAGGAGTATTATCAGAAAACTCACGTGCTTCTAAGGAAGCACTACTTCCTACCTAGGTACAGGAAGGGCTTAGAAGGAAAAGGAAAAGAGACAGAGAAAAAGACGTCATCCGGAAGATTCGACACTAAACTGGGGTCCAGACAATGTAATGATAATGGGCCGAATATGGAAACGGGCACCATTCAAAAGGAGGCTACTCGACATCACGGGACCCACTGGACCAGGACACCACCGACACATCAAACTCACTCGAGTCACCACCAGAAGACACCACCAACATTAAACTCACTCGACTCACCACCAGAGGACAAGCGAAATAACTACCGGTACAACAGAGCTCCTCACCTGCTCCGGTAGCATCAGCATCAACATCAACATCGCGGGACCCATTGCACCAGGACATCACCAACAACAAACTCACTCGACTCACCACCCGAGGACACCACCAACATCCCAGGACCC